>JARFOC010076410.1:0-15373 GCA_031763485.1 Osmoderma eremita
TCGATGTCTGCTTTTTTGCCCGAAGAAACTGCCATAGACTGGAAGGTGAAGTCCTTAAGGACTCCTCAATATAACCAAGGTAACGAATGTAGCTACTGTTTATTTGGGTTTTTATTAACTGTCTGATGCGTTTAAATTCATTATAATATGTAATATTTTTTTGTTTTAATCCACCTGGTGTGATAGAAATTTTTATTTTTGAGATTATGAATAATATCAGGAGAAAACCAAGGCGGATAGGGAGACCTGCAGTGCTGCTTAGAAGCATACAAGGAGGTATAGAAAGCACACAAGGCCTCATCTATATTCGTGTAGTTAAGAAGAAATGTTAATAATAAACTTAAGAGGTTAATACATGTTACTGCGTATATTTTAGGTGACATTATATAATATAAATGTAAAAGTTTTCTATGCTAAATATTATTTATTCTTGCATCACGTCTCGAACGCCAGACAGACGAAGTCGCGTAAACAGACGGAAAAATTTAAGATTGCCTTTTTGCCCGTACGATTTTTCCGCAGTCCTAGGGACCTGTAGGCGACCCGTAGCGCCGCGTCGGGCGGCCGATCTCCTTCAGGGGTGACCGTAGACGGCGCTCCGCATCCATACATATGCGCCCGCCTTACATATTTGATGCCGATCTTTGGCAAGTCGTCGCGGTGGCCACCCGAGGCCCATAACTCATATCGTAAGATCGTATATCAGATGCAATCAGCCAGCTACTTCTTCCATCTGCATCATTCATGCCATCCATCCATCGGGTCCGTGGCGCGGAGATTTGTATACGCTCTTTCTCGTTCGACAAGAGGCAGGCTACCCTTGTGCAGTACCTACCTATCTACACAATCCACGGTTCTTGTTGTTTGCGAGGCGTCACACGTCCTATATATTGGGCGTCGAGGTGGTGTTGCCGGGTTATCGGGGTCGTTCCAAGTATTCACGTGTCAGACTTGCGCGAGAATTGAGGAAATAAGATATTTAAAACTGTTTCGTCATTAAGATTTTATTTTTACCGCCACTCATGTTTTATAATGTCCTCTGTGTCTCGCCAGGTTTCACGAGCAGCACTAAAAAAGGGGGATGTTACATTAACTATTCCCAAATGATTACACCGTATATTTTTTATTCTAGAATGTTTATTAATAACTATACAAAGGTGACCTACATTACACTTTTTTTTATTACACTATGAATTGCATTTGGGCCATTGGAAGTGAAGGAAATGAATTTCTTTAATATTTATCTAGCACCTCCGCCAAAGTTGTAAATTATATTTTCTCGCAAATAACCCAAGGTTTCTTTATTCAATTGGTTTTGGTTATTGGAAAGTGGTAGGAAGCAATTGAAGTTATAATCTGAGTTTTGAAAAGTGCAATATTTGTAATAAAACGAATAACTTTAATTATAATGATAGGTATAAGCTTTGTTCCAACTCGTAGTTCGCGTACGGTTCGCGATTACGAGAACCAATCGGACACCAGGTTGCAGTTCTGCAGAACTGAAATATGTTTTCTTATTGGTTCCCGCGATCATGAAACCTGCGCGAACTGCGAGTTTAAACACAGCTACAATAATATTGGTAGGTACACGTATAGCCAGAAAATGAAAATGAGAATTTATTATTATTAAATTATTTAATTTACTCTACTCGAAGCATTTGTATTCAGGGAGCCCATTTTCTATCTTCGTATATGGGTAATTTTCTTAATATTAAAGATACAGAATCGGTTGCTCAGAAAATAGAGAAATAGTTGATGCTAGTGTCACATTTGTTATCCAGATATTCAAGGAAAATAGAATACTTCAACGACAAATATGTTCACAACCTCTAAAGATAAAATAAAGGTGAAAACTGTTTCTAGTATAGTTTTTTTATGTAGAATCTAATAATGTGATTTAAAAATCCATACCGCTCTTCATTTTGGAGATATAATACAAACTTCTTTTAAATGGAAGTCATAGTTGGCTGTGGTGTTAATAACTTATTAACTTCTTTTTCTGATTTCATTGATATAACATTTGGTATAGATTTTGAGTTGTAGTGAAATGAGGAATTATTTTTTCTAATAATTAGGAAAACAATCAACTAGGCTTTAAAATGTTTTATTATGGAAAAAACAATAAAAGATTAAAGAAGCAATATGAAAAAAAAGTCAAAATGAAACTCAGCAAAAACATAAGGGAATAAACAAAAACAAGCAACTTCATTGTAACTTAATTAAGTGAGTGTTCAAAATAATAATAATAATAATATCGTCTTTATTTAAGGAAGTATAATAGCAATAGAAAACCCTAGGGTGAAGTTTAGTTAAAATATATTCTACCACTTAACCCATGATTGTTCATAAAAAGTAACAATATTTAAGGTAAAATTACAAATTGTGTGGAAACGTGCTGTAGAAACTAATAAGTAAAACAAGAACTACATAAATTCGATTGTGTCACAAAATACATAATACACATACAATTTCATAATAAATACATTCAATGGAGCTCTAATAGGGCGACATATCCAGCATCTGACGTACCACTTAAACATAGTCAGTGACATCCGCTTTTTAAATACTGCAACATATTCATTATAGACAACTACAGCATTATAACTAAAAGACAGCCTAAGCATAGCTGTTTTATGTTGTGGTAAGTTCATAGTATCCCTCCCCTTTACATTAACATTATGACATCACCATGATATGCAAGTTTAGTTCGCAAATAAATGGGTTATCCTTTTTGTAATAATTTATATAGAAATACCAAATAACTCAGTTTAACAACATCTGGAAAACGCAGCCAGCCTATTTGGATATTTTTATAAGTAATGTGGTCGTACTTCCGAAGAGAAATAAACATCTGCAACAGGTATTCTGTATAAATTGTAGACGCTACGTTGTGCAACAAACTAAGCAGGAATAGTATACTAAAATGGCGTATTAAAACACAGACATGATAAGTCATTCATATAACTGCTTCCGTTAGTATGTATACACATTACGCACCTCCTCACAATTTCAGTTTGAACGCTATATAAACTTTGTTTAAAGCTTTGTTCCAACTCGTAGTTCGCGTACGGTTCGCGATTACGAGAACCAATCGGACACCAGGTTGCAGTTCTGCAGAACTGAAATATGTTTTCTTATTGGTTCCCGCGATCATGAAACCTGCGCGAACTGCGAGTTTAAACACAGCTACAATAATATTGGTAGGTACACGTATAGCCAGAAAATGAAAATGAGAATTTATTATTATTAAATTATTTAATTTACTCTACTCGAAGCATTTGTATTCAGGGAGCCCATTTTCTATCTTCGTATATGGGTAATTTTCTTAATATTAAAGATACAGAATCGGTTGCTCAGAAAATAGAGAAATAGTTGATGCTAGTGTCACATTTGTTATCCAGATATTCAAGGAAAATAGAATACTTCAACGACAAATATGTTCACAACCTCTAAAGATAAAATAAAGGTGAAAACTGTTTCTAGTATAGTTTTTTTATGTAGAATCTAATAATGTGATTTAAAAATCCATACCGCTCTTCATTTTGGAGATATAATAC
Organism: Osmoderma eremita; assembly: GCA_031763485.1. Lineage (NCBI taxonomy): Eukaryota > Metazoa > Arthropoda > Insecta > Coleoptera > Scarabaeidae > Osmoderma > Osmoderma eremita. The sequence goes on from JARFOC010076410.1 coordinate 3,558, forward strand.
AAACTTCTTTTAAATGGAAGTCATAGTTGGCTGTGGTGTTAATAACTTATTAACTTCTTTTTCTGATTTCATTGATATAACATTTGGTATAGATTTTGAGTTGTAGTGAAATGAGGAATTATTTTTTCTAATAATTAGGAAAACAATCAACTAGGCTTTAAAATGTTTTATTATGGAAAAAACAATAAAAGATTAAAGAAGCAATATGAAAAAAAAGTCAAAATGAAACTCAGCAAAAACATAAGGGAATAAACAAAAACAAGCAACTTCATTGTAACTTAATTAAGTGAGTGTTCAAAATAATAATAATAATAATATCGTCTTTATTTAAGGAAGTATAATAGCAATAGAAAACCCTAGGGTGAAGTTTAGTTAAAATATATTCTACCACTTAACCCATGATTGTTCATAAAAAGTAACAATATTTAAGGTAAAATTACAAATTGTGTGGAAACGTGCTGTAGAAACTAATAAGTAAAACAAGAACTACATAAATTCGATTGTGTCACAAAATACATAATACACATACAATTTCATAATAAATACATTCAATGGAGCTCTAATAGGGCGACATATCCAGCATCTGACGTACCACTTAAACATAGTCAGTGACATCCGCTTTTTAAATACTGCAACATATTCATTATAGACAACTACAGCATTATAACTAAAAGACAGCCTAAGCATAGCTGTTTTATGTTGTGGTAAGTTCATAGTATCCCTCCCCTTTACATTAACATTATGACATCACCATGATATGCAAGTTTAGTTCGCAAATAAATGGGTTATCCTTTTTGTAATAATTTATATAGAAATACCAAATAACTCAGTTTAACAACATCTGGAAAACGCAGCCAGCCTATTTGGATATTTTTATAAGTAATGTGGTCGTACTTCCGAAGAGAAATAAACATCTGCAACAGGTATTCTGTATAAATTGTAGACGCTACGTTGTGCAACAAACTAAGCAGGAATAGTATACTAAAATGGCGTATTAAAACACAGACATGATAAGTCATTCATATAACTGCTTCCGTTAGTATGTATACACATTACGCACCTCCTCACAATTTCAGTTTGAACGCTATATAAACTGTGAGGTGTGATACTTCTTATTGCAGTCATAATACTAATCATTAAATCCTCGACGTTGTTAGGTTTATTCATGTATACTTTATTTTTTACGGCACCCCATAAGAGAAAGTCTAGAGATGTAATGGCTGGAGATCTTGCTGATCAGAGAATTGTACCTGCATTACCAATCCAGTTAGTAAAACACACACAGCTCGGCAGTTATAAGCAGCTGCTGGAAGTATTTTAAATTTTGCATCAAATTTAGTGGTATTTCATTTAACATGTTTTCCAATGCATTACGTAAAAAGTGTAAACTTAAGTCACTTTAAGTTCACTTTTACTGAGGGTCTTCAAAATGAGCGTGCCTTGAAAAGCATTATTTGGACAGTTTAATTTTTTCGTAACAGAACTTACAATTGGCTAGTAAAAGATTTTCTTTAATAATTGTGTGTCATACTGAATTTATTTTACATTGCTTCCCCACAACATTTTAATCGGCATCACACAACACGTAGCATAGTTTGATACATCTTTACGTACAGAGGGATGTTTCGGGCTGCCTAGTCCTCATCAGTGTACGTCGGAGGAATGCCTGTCGCTTCTGCAGTACGCCGTATCGTCAACTTCAGGTTAGCACATTCCTTTCGAAAAACTTCCGGAGACATCTATCGCCTAACAGCGGATTCATGGCGTAATCTCCACGCGATAAGTAAGTTATCAGTTAATAGAGATGTGTGTTAGCGTGTGATCCTATGGGCGTCGATGTGACTTAAATCGAAATCGATTGCTGTCAATATCCGGCACGTACTGGAGGTTTATCGAGAGGGATGTGCTAACGTGAAGTTGACGATACGGCGTACTGAACGAGCGACAGGCATTCCTCCGACGTACACTGATGAGGACTAGGCAGGCCGAAACCGCTGTCTGTACGTCACGATGTCTGTATCTAATTCAATTTTTTTTTTGATTGGCTGCGGGTATCTCAGTTAGAACAATGTATGTATTTCCGTCAATGTAATCAAAACACTTGTTGCTATTAAAAGATAAGAACACAATTGGCAAGAAAAATTCGCCTGCAGAACAGTAAAGAAATTATCTTCTTGCTTTGTTTGCATTGGGGCAGTGAGAAGGTAGAAGTTAACTAACTGATTTTCTGCGTTATTAACCAAAGTTAATTGAGATAATAAATATAATTATTAGGCAGCTTTGCACAAATATTGAAATATACACTATATCTAGAGAAGAAAGAAACCCACTGAATATCTAAGTATATTTTTTTTAAAATAAACACTCCAATCTTTAATCAATTCCTAGTTCTGAAATAAACATTGACCGTTTTTCTAGCTGAATTGTCGTTTAGATTTTGCACATTAGTTATCTTGAAACTAATTTATCGAAAACGCAATGTAATTTAAGAATTTGGGAGTTCCCAGCCGTGCTGCTAGAGGATTATTTGTTTCTTTAATATCATGTATCACAGTTCTATAATAAACTCATAAACTGCCTCACATATCTTCACAATTTGATACGCTTCAAATCAATTGACAATAAGTAAAAAGAGTGTGTTAAATAATAGTTTCACTACACGCTGATAATGACATTATGGTTTTGCTGGAAATTATTTTATCTCGAAAATCATACGTGTTAAGGAATACCGTGATACGCCGAGAATGCATCATTTAGTTAGAGTTAAATCGACGATTTAAAGGAGGTTAAGAGCGATGAAGTGTCTATTAAGAAGTTTAACTCAAAGTGAGCAGAAAGCTGAAAGATGGCATGTAATATGCATGTCGTTCCACCTCCGGGGGCCGCATACCGATGCGACTTCGTGCATTATTCACCAGGCGCTCGATTTCAGATTACATCGCGATTCTTTCAACTTATATTTCCTTCGGTGTACAAACACAAATACATACATATATCTCGTGCCTACATGTATGTTCGGTATACACAAATGTAAATACATATGTATATATGTGTGTTGCATGTATCTGGCAACATTTTATGACAGGTTCACGTTTCAATAGAGAGAGATCCTTTTCACACTAAATCAACCGAGCTTTTCGTAGGTAGACGCAAGCAAGTATTACTACAATCGGATGCTTACATACAAAGGTCTTTGGAACATGTAAATTTCTAAAAGATATCGTTCCAAACGTATCTTGTGCTTTGAGGAAAATCTTAGTGTATACCAGTGAACAACTTCAAACCATATCGCAATGAGACAAATTTTAACAAAATTTTGAATTCAAGTCCTTGATTTCTTAAGTTTTGAATGTACTATAGTCATTAATCGTTTACTATGTTCATAATTTATTAGTAGAATCTAAATATATAAATATATTAGAAAAACAAAATAAAATTCTGAAAATTACTTGTGTCAATACTCTGGCAAGGAGGTAATATAGCCATGATATTATATGTCTATATAGTAGGATTTTTTAATGTTTTCCGATGCGTTTAAAATTGGCACATACACGATACTGAAGTAGACGATATCACGTATACGTTTTCTTTCATGGTCTTACTACTGGAAATGATTAAAAAAAGTATTGATATTGACCTTTGCAGTAGTATAACATCCTGTCTAATCATTACGTCAAATTGTTGTAATTCTCATTTGTGTTCGGCTTATTAGTGATATTTTCTAGATATTTAAACGTATTAATTAATCACTTATTATTATAACTCTCTCACCACTTGAAAGAATAATTTGTGAGTATAACTTTTATAAACGTATTTTTTCTTAAGTACATTCTCCCTTACAGAATTTGTCATGCCGGCAAAGCGCGTAGGTGTTTACTTACAGGACTTGATCTACAAGTTTCTTAAGTACCTTGAAGAAGAAAAAGAGAACGGGGGGACCATTAATATCTGTTAATGCTGTCGAAGCAGTAAATGATAATTACCTAATATGTGATTTTTAGTTTAAAGTTATAACTGTAATAAATTTCAGATGGTTTCAGAGGCACTGGGTATATCTGTGAGATCAGTATGTAACATAAAACAAAAATTAGAAAATTCAGCCGGTTCTTCACTTGTAAAGTATACACCTCATGCTATGTCCAAAACCAGTGATTTGGATGAACGAACTAAGATGACAGTACGAAATATCATATATAAAATGTACAAGAAAAGTGAGGGAAAACATAATCAATGTAACATTATCTTTATTTAATGTGTTTCAGAAAAAATATGTAATCTAAAATCACTTAATGATGTATTGCAAGAGAGAAATATATTGAATATTAGCAAATCCTCTTTAAATAAATTTTTGACATGCCTAGGTTTCAAATTTAAAGAGGAAGACAACCGTAGAGCGCTAATGGAGAAAACCAATATAGCTGCTTCAAGAAATTTCTTTTTAAGGAAGTATAACAAAAAATTAAATTCCCCTTTCAAAAGACAAGTTGTTTTTCTCGATGAGACCTGGATATTTTCGAAGGGTGGCAAACGCAGATCTTGGCAAGACCGTAATGTCAGATGTTTTAGAAAACCAGGAGGTTATGCTGGAAAACGATTCATACTCCCCTTCCCGCTGGAAGGTTGCCAGATTAGTGTTAATTAACGAGAAGGAATGAGATCTGGACGATCCATGCACGTATCGCCCGCTGTGCATGCTAGACACTGCAGGCAAGGTCCAGATTGCATACAGTTGTGGAGGATGCTGGAAGCTTTTCGCACCGCCAGTATGGCTTCCGCCGTGGAAGATCGGCCGCCGACGCTCTGCGGGAGGTCTCGGAGGCGGTTAATAAGGCAGAGAGTCACACCCATTTTTCACGTCGGGTCATTCTCCTTGCGACGTTGGACGTGAGGAACGCTTTCAACTCTGCCAGATGGGTGGATTTGTTGGAAGCTTTGGAGTACTCCTTCCGTGTGTCGCTGTATCTTTTGCGGATAATTGATAATTATTTGTGGAGTCGCTCTATTACTTATGATACAAAGGAGGGTCATTGCAATTTTAAAGTGACGTCCGGAGTCGCTCAGGGATCTATCTTAGGTCCAGACCTATGGAACGCCCTCTATGATGGACTGCTGAGAGCAGAACTGCCCGATGAGGTGGTATTGGTGGGGTAGGCTGACGACATCGCGCTGCTCATAACTTCGCGCGATGTTGAACTTGCACAACTCAAGCTAAACCAGACTATGAGGAGAGTAAGTTAGTGGATGAGTAGCCACTGGCACTCAACAAGACGGAGATCGCTATTCTCTCAAAGAGGCAAATAAACATCGTAATACCCCTACGAGTGGGAGAGGTGGACGTCACTACGAGCCCTGCTGTGAGATATCTCGGTGTGATGATTGACGCTAAGAGACACCACTTTCGCGGCATGGCAACGGCTCTGGGAAATAGATGAAAGGGGACGTTGGACTGCGAGATTAATCCAGCACCTCCGTCCTTGGACTCTGAGAGGACACGGAGGGGTAGATTTCTACATAATGGAGTTCCTGACAGGCCATGGCTACTTTAGATCGCTTCACATAGTAGTGGGGCATGCCTGTATTGCCCTAGTGAGAGGGATGATGCTCATCACACCTTCTTCTCATGTCAGAGATGGGTTGAGTGGAGAACTACGCTTCAGGTGGAGATCGGCGAATTTTCGCCTAGTACGATCATACAGAAGATAGTAGGCAGTGAGAGCTCATGGGGAAGCTTGATGCAGTTCGTACACAACGTCCTGCGCAAGAAAAAGGTCGACCTTGATCGCAACATGGCGGGTGAATTTTAAATATTTATACCATATTAACAGACCCAGCCTGAAGTAATGTGCTAAACGGTTCCGGGCTGGTGCCTAGGAAACAGGGGGTATTTTAGCTGGTAGGCCTCTATTGAGGGAGTCCAGCACATCGTGCGTAACTGCATTTCACCTCAAAATAAAAAAAATTAAAACTCTAAAATTAAGTCATCCTTTTATCAATTTATGTAATATATATATATATATATATATATATATATATATTACGTAAATATATATATCTACATGCATTATTATACAATACCTTTGTGAAGCTTTAGGAAATGAGAAGAAACTAATCTTAGTATAGCTTGCATTATTTTAACAAGTTGGAACGCAACAATAAGGGGAACAATATTTTGCTTTCCTCATAATTGTAACTATAGTAGAGCTCCTTTTGCAAGAAATCTCAGTTAATCTCAGCTCACTAAAGAGATTTATTATGCTAAATCTCTCTAGTGAGCTGAGATTTCTTGTAAAAAGTATGTTACTAATGTCACTACACTTAGAAAACTAAAAATATTGGAAAATTTGTGTTTAAACTAAAGATAGATCCACTAAAAATAAGTATAACACTAAAATTGTTTTAAAATTAATCTGAATATAAAATAAACTAAATATAATTCACCAAAACACTAAAAATTCATGAAAATGTCCTCAAAATAATCCAAAGTATCAATAATAAATAATCAATTTTTGGCACGCTCAATAAGAGTTGTTAGTAAACAATACACCTTCTAAGAATGCCTGATTGGATTAAAATATTCCAAGGTCTCTTATTTTTCAACTTTGTCTATTCTGTTATTCTGTGGTAATACATATTTGGATTCAATAATCACACCAAATGTAGAAAAGAAATAGCAAGACGAAGTTATTAAGAAAAATATTCTAATTAGTCCTACTAACTTCACTAATTTTATTTGAAGTTCTACTTAAAAACTGCAGAGGAGGTTTCGTTCTGAAACTGCAGGCAGTGTAACAACGACCCCCCAATATCTCGGAAACCCCGAGGAGGTGGTCTTCCCGGCTCCCACATCCCGGTAACCCAGCATATATATCTGAAGAAAAATCCTAATTGAAGATCCCGTTTATTTATTGGCTCGCTCGGGCAACCCTGGGTATATTTAATCTAATACAGGGCGAATAAATCCACATTTAGGTTGACAGAAGCCGGGCAATCTCGCCGGCGCGCTCCGATCTCGTAGGTCCTTGGACGTTCCTGGCGGCTGGTAGGACTACGCCGACGGAAATTCACATATATACGCGCTTTAATCGAGTTTCCCGAGTAAAATGCAAGACGTTCGGGAGATAAATCTCGAGCGAAATTGTTAATACTGGAGGAGCGGATAAGGTAAAGCACCAGAAACTTTTGTATATATGTATGCGTTTGCAGTGTACATAAGGATTTGTGTATCACGAGGAAGCGGGGATAAGAAAGTGAAGAGGAGACAACAATGAAAGGTTTGCCTAAAATTTCTTACATCTGCCGAAGTTGTTTGTAAATCCTATGTTTATTTTTAATATTTTTACATTTGTTTCAAGTTAAGTTAAGGTATAAATAAGAATTTTATAATATAATAAGCAATAATTTTTAAGGTTAATCGCTTGCGATGGTAGTAGTCCTTGTTTTTTTAATGATATTTATAATTTCTCTCGTTTACCAGACCGCATAAGATGTTTGTTGTGCTATGCAGCAGATGTTTATCAAGAACTGAATAAATCTCGTAATCAGTATATTAATGAAAATCTTGATGAACGGCTTCAGGTGGATGTAATTTATACAGACTTTAACAAAGCTTTCGACACGATTAAGCATGTGGCGTTAATATCCAAGCTCTCTTCAATTGGGGTTGATCTAATGCAATCATATCTTTGAAATCGCTCCTGTTATGTCACTTACAATGGATTTTCATCAAGCAGATTTGTTGCATCCAGTGGCAGAGTTCAAATTTAGGTCCACTTGTATTCAATATTTACGTGAATGATATTTCGCTTTCTCTAGACTGTAACGTCCTTGTTTACGCAGACGATATACAGTAATATTACCTCCACTTCCTATTCTTTAAATCTACCAAAAACAAACATTAGAGAAGTTAATGATTGGTGCTCTTTTAATAATATTCAATTGAATGTCGATAAATATGCTGTACTTACATTAACTCGTTCCTCTAATCCGAACATATTTGACTACACTGTGATGTCAACATCTCCAAACTGAGCCAATTCAGGGATCTCGGTGTGGTTTTTGATTCGCGTCTTCGGCTTCTAAATCTCTTGGATTACTGTTTCGTTCCTGTAGGAATTTTTCCAACGACTATGTGTTGAAGTCTGTATACTACTCCCTTGTTCGCTCCAAATTGGAATAAGCGTCTGTCGTTTGGTATCCTCACTACCATCATGAGCTATTCATTGAAAGAGCTCAAAAGAGATTTGTTAAATATCTCTCATATAAATGTGACGGTATCTATCCTCCTCTTGGTACTGATTATGGCAGCTTACTTGAACGGCACAACCTTGAGTCCCTGTCTCATCGCAGAAACATGGCTAGTGCGAAGTTTCTTACCAAATTGATTAATTATGAAGTTGATTCACCGTCGTTCCTTTGTCAAGTGCGTTTCGTAGTGCCTCAGTATGACCGCAGGTCAGTTGACATTTTTTATGTACCAGCAGCACGTACTAATATTTTACGTAAAACTCCGCTAACTCACATGTGTAGAAATCCCAACCCTCTAACTGTTCGTAAAATTTCCCTCCGATTTGAAATTCAACAGTTGAACAGTTAGAGGCTACGGCCATGGGAAACCAGCTGTCGCTGCTTATTGCCAATCTCTTTATGAGCGAGTTTGAAACCGAATTGAAAAAGGACGGAGATTATTTTCCTAGAATTTGGCTAAGATACGTAGATGATATATTTGCGATATCTGATACCACAAAATATACCGTGGAAAATTTCCTAACAAAATTAAACTGGCGATTTGATTCAATTAAATTCACAGCGGAAAAAAATGAACAATCATCTACCTTTCTTAGATAGATTAGTAATTAAGAATAACAGTAAATTAGAAATATACACATACAGAAAAGAAACCGACACCGATAGATTCATAATGGCAGATTCAAACCACTGTCATCAACATAAGATATCCGCGATTAATTTCCTGGTAAATAGATTAATTAAATCCCCTTTAAGTCAAAACGGATTCGTAAAAGAATAAAAATATATTAAAAACATTGCAAAACACAATGGCTACTTCTCTGCAGATGTTGATCGCGTCCTTAAGAAGGGACCAATATAGGCAACACCTTCGAAACTTCACAACGCTTACTCCGATAGAACCCCGCGACAAAAATAAATTTCTAATATGACCTTTTCATAAAATAACTAAAGGAATTAGCCGAGTCGTAATAGACGAAAATATGAAAATCGGTTATAAATCGCCCAACACACTTCGTAACCTTTTAGGAAATCCTAAAAACAAACCGGAAATGAAACAAAAGTAGGGAATTTGTAAAAATGCATGTGGAGATTGTGAGAAAATCTACATTGGACAGACAAAGAGGTCTATCGAAACCAGGTATAAGGAACATATTTCGCACTACCGATATGCGAGAGCAGATATATCTGGCGTTGAGGAACATATGGTAAAAAACGGACATAATATAAATATAGATAATTTAAAATTAATGAAATCGGTAACATTGACGCGTGAGCTAGATGCTTGTGAATCTATTTATATTAAAAAGTATAAAAACCTTCTTAATCGGGAAGAAGCGTTCTTATCATTTTCCGTACTAATGGATTTATTGGAGTAATAAAGGCGTGCACTTGAGAACACTCGGGTGGTCCTTCTAATAATTTTTGCGTCCGGGGGTGTGGGAGAAGATTGTACATATGTTAGGGATAGATAGAGGGAATGAAGGGAGGAAAAGAGGAGTGCATGTTTCTAGTTTAAGTTAAACACATGTCGTCCCGAATTAATTAATACTTTGTGCGGGAGGAGTAATCCGAACAGTGTGTTTACCCTGTGAAGGGATTAAAGAAACAATTTGGTGTCCACCATGGCCTCGAGAAAATAGATCGAGAAAAAGCTTCTCCTTTTGAATGTGGGTTCGATCCAAAAAGTTCTTCTCGAATACCCTTCTCTTTACAATTTTTTTAAATTGCTGTAATCTTCTTAATTTTCGATATTGAAATACCTTATTAATTCCGTTAATTCTAACTATAAAAATATGCAACTTCTATTCATATTACTTTCTACATACTATTTTCTTTATTACAATTCTTCTAATTGGACTATACCATGAATGAAATCAAGGTGCTTTAAACTGAACTCTTTAGGGTAATAGTTAATTATAACATTTAATTTGCACTTAAATCGTATTGAATATTCAGTTTACCTTAAATAAGAAACAAAGTTTGTATTTAATTTCGACCTAAAATTTTGATGTTAAATTTATTAATTGAAACCAAATAGAGGTACCTATACTAGTGTTAATAGTATCATTGAGGTTATCTCAAATTAAGGAAATAAGTTAATCAAGAATAAGCTTCTAACTTAAATCTTTAGCAGTGAAAATCTGTTATTATTTCTATTTACATAGTTTTAAAAAAACCTTACATTTTGATTGTTAAAATAAAACTATTTTCTTATAAATACTTAAAAGTTAAAATAACATCTCTTATACCTTCAATATCATGCTCTATATAAGCTATTTAAATTATAAATATAAAATTTGTAAAAATAAAGATAATGTTCTTACACTATTATAAACATTTTGACTGCCATAGTATTCTGACCAACCTTCTACACTTTGATATAATGCCTTACACTTACAGCCATACACTTGTAATTTATCCGGCCGTTTTTGCCCACAATATTCGTGTGATTTTAAAGCTTCCCATATAAAATCATTGAACAGGATTTTTAAGTAATACACGTTTGTAGCATTTATGCAACAGACGTGTATTACTTGATAAGGAAAGCTCCTTTAAGTGGTGCTATAGCTATTGATGTTGTAGACTAACTATTATATATATTCATTTCGTCAAAGTGGATAACGTTACATTTTGGGGGGTAAATTCAAGAATAAGGTAACCTCAGCGATTTTATTAATTTCTGGAAATATGGTGTGGTGATCCCAGAAACACCATTGTGACGTTTTCTTCCACATAAAAAATCCTAATGGGACATACAATTTGTGGTATATCAATGTAAATGTATCCTTTTTGGGAAAAATAATGTATGTATAAAGATATTTTATATTAAGAATATAACTGTAATAGTAATAACTGTAGTACTCGTTTTGAAGGGTTAGGTATTCGCTGATAAAACAGAATTTTATGCAAGATGTCAGTGCGCTTTGTTGTGCTAATGTAACCTAAAAATTCCAATTAAAAAGTGTATAAGGCGTGTTTTCCGCCAAAACAAAATGTCACAATCGGCGTTTCTTGGTTCATTCTACACTCATTAATTTCACAGCACATTTCCAAAAATTACGGAAATCGCATAGGTTACCTTATTCTTGAATTTAATATTGTTTGCACATGAATTATTTATACATGCGTCTATTAAAATATATATTTTAAAATAACTAGATATATGTTTCCTGAAATATATTAACCTGATATTCAAACATTTCTGAATTCTATCTTCATACATACACTTAAGCTTAGTATTAACATATTAATGGATCCGAAAGACAAATAATTACTTACCGATAAATGGCTCAACAAGCACATCCAGTTGCCTCCCACATAACGTTTCAGTAACAAAGGAATCCATAACTTTATAACAAATAGTATTAGGTAAATGTGTTTGTGTTGTCGTCCACGATGCATTCGTCAAAGGGATTCACATTAGGAATGATGCAATATCTAGCAATCTTAGGTAAATTGGCGCGAATTGAACACTATTTTAAAGAGAGGGGGATGTGATATTCTCCTAAAAGTTTTACCACAATGCCGTTTAAACCAACACCAATTTCTAATAAAAAATACATCATAGT
>JARFOC010076431.1:0-15369 GCA_031763485.1 Osmoderma eremita
ATCCTAATTGCTCCTGTGTGATACGTCCGCCGATCGCAGCGCCCACTACTGTTTTCTTAAAGTGAATGGAGTTTAGATTTGACATTGATGTGCATTTGCTAAATATGAAGTCGTGTTGAAGCCGACTTTTGACAGTGATAATGTTAGAATCATATGTCACTGTAAAAAGTTGTCTGTTTCGTTGCGAGTGCTATAAATACACAAAAGGGGTGTTTACAGTACCTGCACAAACGTCAAATCATTGTCCATATCACTCAATCTTATTGTGTTGTAATTAACATGCAAATTTGTAGCAATACCGTTCATCTTTAGTATCATATGTATTTACTAAAATGTTTTCATTGCTATACAATAAAACTACTAAACTAAACCATTAACAATTAAATATCTGTCAAACCTCGAGAGGATCCGGCAGGGATGAATGACGTTTTTTCTATGAAATCAATTTTTTGTTTTTTTTAGAGATTTAATAGAGCTTGCCATTTCATAATAATTTTTAAAAAGAAACCTAAAAAAGCAATTAAGTACGGAAGATGACGTGTTGACTGACTTGTCCATACATCTTTGTAAAATGTTGGCCGGAATCGCGCGATAGCAGGAAAATGCTCTCTAAGGGCATAGGAAATAGTCGCAGGGGAACAGGTCAGGCGATCGTGGAGGCCACTTGATATCCCCGCGCAGAGAAATGAGTCGCCCTGGGAATAGCTGCCTTAACAAAGCCGTAGACTCCCTTGATGTATGCAAGTTGCCCCGTCTTGCTAGAAAAATACCCCCCAATGGGAATACGACGTCTTCTCAGCTTGAGAAGAAGTATGGACAACTAGACTACCCGTCTGGAGGAGTGCAGAGATAAAAACCTCACCTAGAGGACGTCAGTACTTAAAATTTGATTTCATAAAAAAATGACAGACTTCTGATTTTTAAAAAAACGTCATACATCCCTGCCGCGCCCTGTGTATAACTCGTTCACGTGGGTTACGCACATTTCTGAAAGCATTTACATACAAGCAAGCCACCGATTTATCATACTATGACACGGTCTAGTCCCTGAAATCTTAACAGAGATTCCGACCGTGGAAACTTTAGACACCATTTAACGTTTGATATCTGCGAAATCAATAGGGTGTAATCTAGCTCGCGCCCTTAACAGTAAGCTTCAGGAGCACCCCTGAGTAACACCACAGGCAAAATAACTATACCAGACTATCCACTAGATAGGCCGACTAGAATGATTTATAAAAATTCCACTGGATGTCGCCACTATTCGCTCTAACACGTAACGTAGTCCGAGTACGGTGCAATGTTGCCAGTTTCCGTCGTAATGTATTTTATGTAGATACACGATATAGGTACGAACCTTTCGTTCGAACTCTGGAGGCAATTCGAAGAAGGGCTAGGAATGAGAAGCATCTGTGGGATACAATAAAAATAGTTACTTATATACTGTAGATACATTAATATAAATAGGTAAAAAATCATAGAAATTGTTGACAACGTTGCGCATAAATTCACTGCTTTTGTGGCGCCATCGTATAGCGCATAGAGCTAGTTACTGCTGATAGGGAAGCAAAGCAAGCCCTTTGCCTCCTCTTCGGACTTCCAAAAATTGCATTTAGTGGACTGTCTGTATGTTACCTTGCCTCTGGCAACACTAAATGGGCAAGAGTGATCGTCGGCAGCCAGACAATATCTTCGAATCATCTGGCTATTACACATAGATCCAAAATCTTCTAGCAAAAGTCATGCCAAGAACTTTTAAATAAGAATAAAAAATTTCGGGGAAAATAATCGAGATCTGATTTGTAGTTACAGTAGTGCCTCCGTATCCGCGGTTCCACTTAATCGCTTTTCGATAGCACGCGAAACTACCAAAAGCAGCTAGTCATATCATTGATCCTGAACTTGTTTGCCAATCACAGAATCCTCGTGCTCTTAAAACAAAGATAAAAATTGTCCACCTGGTTATTTAAACAATAAAATCGGAAGGCGTAGGTCGCGGCTATTTTATTTACGCAATGGTTCATCGATGTTTTATTCCGGAAGGGAGGAGATGTTTGGAGAACGAAGGATTACCATTCAAAGTGCTGTTGACAAAAGCCAACGCTACTGGGCATCCTGTATCGCTAGTGGTCAAGTAGTTTTCTTACCACCTAATACGACCTCATTGCTTCAACCACTTAATTAAAGTATCGTTAGATGCTTTAAAGCCATATATGTATACTCGTCATGTATTCGAAATGCTTAACACGTTGGTTAAAGATATTCTGATATTGGGCTCATAGAGTGTTGGAAGTCGTTCGCAATTGCTGATGCAAGTGTATTTATGACGAGAGCGATGGACGAATTGGAACCAGAAACAATAGTGGAATATTGGAAACATTTGTGTATTGCTATCGTTCATAACTTTGAAGACGCCCCAAATATGGATCCACATCTCACAAGGATAATTATACAGCGCAGCAAATAGGTGGAGAAGGAAGTAGGAATTGGAGGATCTTATCAAATCTTCCTCAGAAAAGAGCGACGATGAGGATGATAGTCTAAAAAACCGCCATTATGGATGCTTGAAAATTTTTCTGCAATATTTCGAACGGTCCAAATATTAAAAGCACATATAACAAATTAGGATCCAATAACACAACATAAAAATTACTCGCACTATAACAGAAGCCTTGAAACCGTTGCAAGATCTGTTTACTGAAATGAAAAGACAAGTGTAGCACGTTCTTTCCTGTTGTAATTTTGCTTCATATTTGATATACATATTCATTCGCTATTATCCGCGGTTTCAGGTATACGCGGAAGACGGTGGGACCATGTATTGCTACCCTAAATAAAATAATATCAAATAGAGACGATATTTCTTTTAACTTTTAACTTCATTTCCATGTCACTTCTCATTCTTTCATCTTCTTTTACAGATTGGTTTCCCGGCTGGTCCGAGCACGGTTTCTACAACCGCCAGCCGAACGATGACGGTCTTAGCGAACAGGACTGCGTCGAGGTGCGTCGCGTCTACTCGCTACCGACTTCGTCTCCCAGCTTGGCGCCCGTCTTCATGTGGAACGACCGGGACTGCGCCACGCCGAATTATTTCATATGCGAGAGTCCCAGGAGCGACGGTAAGATTAGCGCAACTGCATCATCCTCAGCGTGTTAGCGGTATGGTTGTGTGTGTTAATTAATCCGCTAGAAGCGAATCACGGCGAATTATCGGATTTGTGTCGTCGCTAATCTGTGACGTAAACGTGACAGGTGGTGCAAGTAGGCGGAAGTTGGAAATGCATTAATGCGGTTATTACATTTGCATAACAAAATTTAAGTGGAATAATAGCGCTTGTGTCAGCTCTAAAATTGAGAACTTTTCTTGTCTTATTTTTATTTATCTTTAGTGAAACAAATTTCAAATCGCGCGGGTATAAAATTAAAACATTTGATTGGTCGCAACTCTAGAGTATATCTCAAAAAGAATTACGTATCAATGGGTCTTGAATATACAGTCTTGTCATTTTATTTTCAAGAGGTGGTTAAACATCTTAAAATAGGGTCATTAACGTAAAAATATCTTAACAGAGTTGCATAATAATAGATATATTAATGTAAAAAAAAAAATGTCGTTTTTATTATTATTTTTAAGTGGTGATTAACCACCATACAAACCGCGTTTTTACCGCTAAAACTATTGATTAACAACTTGTGCAAAGTAAATGTAAACCATAGGTTAGTGAAGTTTTTACTAAGTAGGCTGATGTTTGTAACTTTTCCCATCTGTTAAGCTGTTTCATTAGTTGTCACTGCATTGCTGGTTTGACTCAAATTTTTCCGAATAAATGTAGAGTAAGAAACATTTTGAACCTGGAACACAAACTAGTGTTTTAGGGTGGCCTGGAGTGCTAGGTGCGCGAGCCTTGAAAGCATCTTAGATGTATCTATGCGTCTCCTTTGATGATAATGAATTCACCAGATAGAACTGCGTTCACTTTAATACCAATCTCCTTCTTAAGGATACCCTTGATTGGTCAGTGGACCATGTCGTGAGCATCTTTCATTCGAATTCGAGAGGGCCTTTTTAATGGAGATGTACTAACGTTCCAGTGCGAACTCTACCGGTGAAAGCAGATTCTAATTCTGCCCATTTTAGGCGAATGCTTACGTAATTTGCACGATTTGGGTTTGTTGCTTCATATCCGCTACCCACAGCTCCCCGCAACGCGTTCATTTTGCTACGAAAACTCTTCATCAGCGATATACACGTGGAAATGATCGCACTGGATATGATACGAATGTGTCATCCGCGTTCCTTGATTGCAGGTTTGATGGCTGTAGGATTGTGGGTAATGGCCAGGAGTTGAACACGAGTTTCCTCAACTGATCTTGAAAAAGACTGATTGTTTTTAATGATACCATGTTGAAATAATGTAACAAAAATTATATTGATTTGTAACTGTTTGATAATATGTTTTCTAAGAAGCATTTATATTAACTTGAAGAAAATATCTAACGTGTGCTGAATGTAAAGCGATTTAGATAAAACTATGTACTCGAAACATGATTTCGCACGAAGTATGTTAGTCGGCTCGAGTGAAGAATATAGACCGCGTATTACAGGTTTTTATTAATAAAATGAAAATATTTTAATTCAATACATAATAATCTTTAGGGACCTCAAGTACTAAAATTTTGATAAAATTGCTATACTCTGTCCCCTTTTCCAAATAATGCCCGAGGTAGCAGATGAGTCACTTCAATGTAAACGCGGGACCCCTCCACAGCTGGCCCTCCAGCCGCTGTACTTCTAAGGACACTTCGTAGATAAAATAATTTAAAAAATACTTACTCCATATACCTAAATTTCAAATTCGTTGTTAAAGTTAAACTGTTCACAAACTTCACTGGAACTTACACTGAATATAATCCTTTTTTTATATTATAATAAATATACAACCATTGAAACCATCATTTTATCATGAAGCTTTGAATTTTACTGATTTACTTTAGTTTAACACATTTCTGGTTGAACTATAACTTTAAAAACAAAATGTCCTTTAGCTATAATAGATTTAAATAAAGGCAGAATATGTTACACGTTTTGCGTTTAAAATGTTTCAACTCTTCTCCGAGAAAAATAATTTGAAAAACAAATCCCATTGAATCGGTCACTTATGAATAACTAACAACGCTTTCGTGTCTAAAGTTCAGATACCAGTGACCTCACACTAATGACATATATTGCTTTCTGTACACATTTATATTATGAAAGCCACGATTGGTACCGCTAGACGACATCATTAATACAGTCTGACGAAACTATGGCGTAAAAACTCGCTGAACAACACGTCATTGGTAAGCTTTCATTCGAAATTACATAATAAATGTAATGTTATGTGTCAATCATTAGGCAAGCGTATTGCTACGCAGTATAACCAACTTAGTAAGAAGTAAGATATTTCCTATAATTTCTATTATTCTTTGGATGCATCAAATTTTTTATTGTTTCTTTCAGAGATAATGTAGTAAGGATAGCGTTAAAATTGTGTGCCTATCCCTCTGGTGGTCTGCGAAGCCAACTAAACAGACTACATAATATGTGTAACATTCATATTATATCATAACATAGCTCTCTAAGATGCGAGTGACTATAAATTGGGTGACGTTACAACAAGATACAAATCAGAAATGATCGGAAATAAACACAAAAGGGGCCGCTACACGTGCAACTACATAAATACAATTATACCCTAGACAGGCTTCGACTGGAGCGCCGTTGCGTTGGATCGCTAAACTATTATGGCTAGGTTTCTCCCACTTAACTTTAATGGAGGGTGGCTGGCTCATAGACATTTATAGACAACAGCTGACATTGACAATAACGACAACAAGTCTAATCAATTGTGAAATCGCATACGTCGCATAATAAATCGCACGGATTGCACATGCGTTTCCGTTTCCGGTTACACGCCTGGTCAGATAAGGGAGAGCTACTGGTAATGTTCATAAGCAAGAAAAATCGTAGGTTGTACATGTTGGAAACAGTAACGTATGTAGTCCGATATGGTGATAGCGGTATCCATGTAATATATATGATCTAAAGTAACAAAACAAAAGAAATCTCGTTAGCGTTGAACTAAAAATATTCTGAGTGGTATTCTTATATTGCTAATTTCACTCTTATCTTAATATATCAACAGAACGACAAGAAATGCTCGCGCATACTTTGTATTGCATAGCAGAATACATATTTGCTCTCATAAATACTAAAGCAGAAAGTTTCATTCTTGTGTTAAACTTCTGCGCCCGCTATATCACGAAATTTACGATTACTACCTATGGACGGGACGCCTGGCGAACATAACCTAGAGAATATCCAAGCGTTCATTAAAAAAACAACGCTATGCAAATTTAGCAGCCGAGATCTTGTTAAGTGGCCGAGGACATTAGCATACGACAACCGTGTAGTGTACTTTTCGGGCTGTGTACATTCTAAAACAATTCGAGCTACTACAAGAAGAATGCACACACTCACCGTCGCTTCTTACTTCGGGCGAAAAAGGGTAAGCGTTTTAAATTTAGGTTTTTCTCATTTTTCGTCATTCTATTTGTATAATAAAGAGCCCACGTTGGTTATATGTAATGCGAAAAGAAAACTGGTTTTTGATAATATACATTTAGGTATGTATGTACGTTCTTATTAAACGTTGTTTACCCAAACGTGTCTAAAGTTCTTTATGACATGAAACAATAGCGGATAAATGGTGTAGGGAGAAAATGGGAAGGGTAATTGTGTTATTCGACATAACAAATTGCTTACGTGCCGTCGTTTGTGCTCAAAGTGGTGAGTGAAAATAAGGCAAAAGTCAAACGCGAAGGAGAGGAATTTATGGATGGCTTTCATGTTAACAACGGGATAGAACACGCATGCTTAACGCTTTAGAAGCATGTACCCTATCGTACACGTCCTCTCTGATAAAGCCAAAGCGTTAATGTTTGAGATTAAATTAAATTTGTAATTTCCCAATGTAGTTGACATTTCAGACTATAAATTACTCCTATTAATTTATTATGCGGTAGCAACAATATTTTATATAATTAACTAGATATAGCATACGGTGATCGGGACAATACATTTTTTTGGCACCAACTTGTTTCCATGACGTAGTTAGCTGTATAAGTAATCTAAGGAACAAAAAGTCTTCTAGTTTTGATGAAATTAGCAACTACTTGTAGGTTAGGTATAGGATGCGGTGGCTTAAAATAAATTTAAGTTAAAAATACCCCTTACCACCTTGTTGAGAAAGAACTCAGGTGGTAAGGGGTATTTTTAACTTTAGATAGTGTATGTAAAAAACTAAACTAAAACAGCAAGTCCTAGTAAATGTTTATTATTCATTGGTGTACTCTGTACTTTCCTACAATGTCATTATCTGAGGTGTGGCCACAAACTGGGAAAGAGTCCTTATTCTACAGAAACGTTTTATACGATTAATTTTTAATCTACCTGATAGAGGAAGTTGTAGAGAAACATTTAAAAATAAAATCATATTAACCTTTCCCTGCATTATTATTTATAAAGCATTGACATACATTAAGGAACACATACATGATTTTGAATCGTGTAGGGCAATGCATTCGCACAAGACCAGACAATTAAATTTTATGACAATTCCACAACACAGACTAACATTAACAAAAAAATCTCCGGCATTAATGAGCCTAAAACTATATAATAGTCTTCCGGGCGAGGTACGGTCAATTGGTTGCTCTAAAATTTTCAAACAGCGCGTAAAACAGATATTATTGAAGAAGGCATTCTAACCATTAACGAATATGTAAATGAATAGTTTTTGCGTTTATTTTTGTGATACATTATGTGCTGTAAATGACGTTGTTATATACTTATTTTATATATTTATGCATTTCTATGACGATTCAAACCAATGTTAGATTTGAATACTGAATAAATATATATTACACTTGATTTGTTTCACAATGTATTAGATTACACTAACATATTTCTGTATATTCCGTCTGTACAGTTTCTAACTTGAATTTTGAATTTGGGGCGCATGTGTAATTGTAATAACATCCATTCCTCAAATATTAATAAGTACAATCGTTACAAAGCACCTGTCTGCCTGTTGCTTTTTCACCCCAACACAACTATCATAGAAGCTACGTATTCATAACACTATCATTCTCACAGAGTTTACAACTTTATGTAATGTACATGAACCAAGATTAGCAACCAATAGAAACAACATTATCTTCGACTGCTTCAAAAGTTTTTGCCTAAACCTAATAATTTGGTCCTCAAAATTAACACGAACACTAAACACCATCTGGGTTCATTATTCCATATTCATAAGAACTTGTAAATAAAAATATAAAGGTAAATAAACGGGTTACTTACACCAGCTATGATCACGAGATGATTATGCTCTTTTTATAATTTCGAATCAAGAAAAATATGATAATTTTAAAGTCTCGCCGAATTTAAAGTTTGGTATACTTTACTTGGACGAAGTTCTTGAAGGTTTTAATTCTTATGCGAGTTTTGTATTCAAACTAAAGTTGGTAATACTACATAATACCAAATGAAGGAAAAACTGTAAAACTATCTTGGACTCGTACTAAAAGTTTTTGGTAGGAAAAATGTAAGATTGTTATAATGATCCTAGAAAATATATATCAGCATTAGTCTAGCCCCAAAAAGTAAGGAAAACTGATTGACTGTGTATGTTAGTTCAATTTAAAAATAAGAGTCAAAACGTATAAGGTATAAGGTATTGTTTATTGCGATTTACTCTTTCTTGAAAACACTTGGAAAGGATTGCATAACCATTCTCTAATACTGTGAATTGTAGTGGCTTAAGAACACAGCCAATAGTAACGGCTGAGAAATTCTTCATACCTATCATATTAACACATTTTTTATGGTGAATATAGGAAGTTAAAAATAATAAAGTTTTCACATAAATATAGAGGAAACCATATGGCTCTTAAAACATAATCTCGAGGGAAACCAAATGCAAGAAGCAATAATTTTGATTTACGTAAAATCGCCAGTTGGACACACTTCGCTTTCAATAAATCGACACTGAAGTGTGATAGCAGGTGGCTTTTCAGTATCATTACTTTCATCGCTCAGCAAGCAACTATAGCTTTCTTTGTAATATTTGCATAGTTCCGTGGATTTTTGGTTTATTATAATAGACATTGTGCCGAATTGTGGATAAGTATCATTTTGTAATACATGATTCCTCTAAAACAATTTCCCTTTTAGAATTAATTGCAATATTATTTGTAATCCAAACGAATATGTAAATTCAATTTTATTAGTGAAACAATCCAATTAAATCAATTCACCAATTGTGTTGAGGTTAGCGAAGAAAGTGAGTGTCATTATGAATAAATCTGTTTATCAATAACCTATCGATTGTGATAATCATCAAAGTAAAAATAGGAAATTCTTTGTTATTAGATTACAATTCCAATTGTGGACCAAAATTCAAATAAAACAATTGTTTATGAAATTTATGATAAAACTAAACTAAAACCAAACTGGTAAGAAATTTATCTTTCAGTAACTCTGGCCGTGGAAGCCTTCGTTCTCATTTCAAAATTTAACTTGTTTACAACGGTTTAGAACGGCCTCAAACAGCGTACTAGAGATAATATAATAAGAACAGAGGGGGCACTTCACTTTAAAATTGTGTGCCTATCCCTCTGGTGGTCTGCGAGCCTAACTAAACAGACTACCGCGCCAAATCTCATATTTCAAACTTGTGAGGATGAATAATGCCATCCAAATTTCTATTCATTCTTCTATACAAGCTTTTTTTCGCGTAATGTCATTCACAAAATGTGCCAAAAAGCGTATGTATTCTGCCGTGCAGATTTTTAAGTAGCACGTGTTCTATTTCCAACTATAATTCTGTTCAGAAAGTAAGCGCACAAGTTGCGCAAAAAAACACGCGTTGACGGTTTCGATTAACGTATTCTCGAAAGTTATATTTACAATTGGAATTAACCTTTTTACTTACCAGACGGAATACAATAAACACACTGGTCGTATTACTCCTGCCGCACAAAATTGTTAAATCTATGTATACACAGTAACGGACCAACCGACTGTAACAATAATTTTATTCTCGCACTGACTTCCACAATAGCAACCTACAGACTAAATACTCTGAAGGAAAACAATTGGCACTAATATTAATCTACCCTACTCAACAAAAATATAGCCATTAGGAATATAATTACACTAAAAAGTACGGTCGGTTCCAGGTATCTGGCGATGAATCGTTTTTAGCTTGGCGTACGTGGACAAAGTAATAATTAATTCGGGACACGTCAATCTTTACAGACGAAATACAGAATAATACTAAAAATATGGATAATGATTAAACAATAAGTAAAAATACTGCTATAGACAGCACATAAATTGTCTCAATAAAAGTTCTAATGAGTAAATGCTCTAACAAGGATCTTGATTGAGGTTCGGTAAATAAAACAATATTTTTTGTGTCATAACCAATTAGCATTTCAATCATATTCATTACTTTATTTTCTGTTTCAATTTTCAAACTTTAACAATAATATCTCTGGCTTAATATTATACGTCAACAATGTTTATAATTACAGTCATATATTAACCTTTATTAATCCGTACTGTCCACAGATGGCGCTACGCTAACTATGTGGAAACAATATGTAGGATAATCGCCTCATTTCTAACAACGAATACACTCCGACTGCTACAAAATCGGGAAGATAACAGGACCGCGGTAATGGTCCGACATTTCAAAATCCTCTCCTCTCCATACCTACATCATTGTACCACCGCTTCGCGTGTAGTGCGCAGCCAATTGAACATCGTACTGTTCTGTTATTAGTTCCAGTCATCATCGTGTAGGTTTCTCTTTACATTATGTTCCACACTCCAGACAAAATTAATTGAATTATGGGAGTGCTCTCTGGTGGTGCGCAATAATTCCGTAACACTGTACATGAAGGCATTAACGTTTTGCGTATTAGTGTTGTAAATGGTAATCCAGCTTATCAGGATTTAGGATCACAGGAGTAGCATTTTAAAAAGAGAAGAAGTAAAAAGTAAAACTGTGGTTTGTTGTGGAAATTTATAAAAGATTCACTTCTAAAAATTGTTAAGGGAACATTTCAATTTAAATACATCCAATCATTTCATTTCCGTATTTCCTACGATTTTCCCTGACAATTTATAATGTTTAAATCTATACCGTTCACAGTAGAACGAATTGAAAATTCCGCGGCGGTTGGCAACGATCCAACCGAAAGATCAGATCGTGTTCGTAGTGGAAAACAATACGGAAACAGCGGTACAAATGGCATTAAATTTGTTACAGGATGTAGAACCAAAAACGCACTCCGGGGAATTGCTGATTTAGCGAAAACTATTTGGGTAATAGGTGGAAAGTTTCTATCTACGGTGTTTACGTTAAAGGGGAGAAAGATTTCCGTTGAAGTGGCAAATTGTGTGAGATGCCAGAAATAAAATGAGTAATTGCGTTTGGTTGAAAAGCAAACGCGCAAACTGGGTGCATAGTGACACTGTTATATAATTTAGGTTGATAAGAGGTAAATTCATTGACGCCGACAAGCTTCAACCTGTGGATGTCAGGTCATAATAATGTTAAAGTACTAAAAAGCTACATTCTTGAAGCCAGCCGCACAATTACGCCTGCGATGCCTGTACGAAACAAGTGTTAGGACGGTCCAAAGCTTGTGAGAGGCCCAGTGCGAACATTTACTTAAGTAATTCATTAATTTATGCTAAAGTACCCTTTTGACCCGTTAGGTCCATGGAAAACTTAATTTAATTTAGTTTATAAAATATATTCTCTTTTGTAGT
This sequence comes from Osmoderma eremita, assembly GCA_031763485.1. NCBI lineage: Eukaryota > Metazoa > Arthropoda > Insecta > Coleoptera > Scarabaeidae > Osmoderma > Osmoderma eremita. Next base: position 11,891 of record JARFOC010076431.1, read on the forward strand.
AATAAAGATATTTTTTCAAATCAAAATTTTGATTTTTTTTATTTTTTAAGAAAAGGATCATTAGTATTTTACATCAGTGCGTTTCGATTGTTAAGCGCTATGCCAATGTAAAAAAGCATTTAGGGAACAGATGAATCTGCATAGGAGTAATATTCAGACACTTTTAGAGAGGGTTTTTTCTCGCATTAACAAATGTTCCTATCTTGAAAAATAAAAAAGTTATTAACTTAAACGTGAGATCTTGGTATACATTGCGGAAGCGATTGATCTGGTTATAGGAAACCATGATGTTGGTATTAACTAGAAGAAGATAGGACCAATAACAAACTCCCACCTGCACCTCCAGGTCACACGTTACTTGGATCTCATTCATTAGCATCGGAATCGATGGAGAAATGAGCTTTAAGAGTATAATTGCGTACTATACACTATCGCGGATAATCATAATAAAATAAAAGTTTAGAGTTTAGTTTTGAATTAAGTCGATTTTCTAAAAATAAAATAAAGATTTGATTACTTTTTTTTATTGTATTATAACGAAATAAGCCATTACTTCTAAACGAAGCAATAAACCAAAAACTATGCAGCGAGTTAACAAATTTGTAAATAAAAAAACAAATAAATAATAATTCTTAATAAAAATGCCTTAAAATATAAGGTCAATAAATTTTATTTTTTGGTATAACCACAGTTCCCGTGGTCTAAATTGATCGAACTGCATAAGTCTGCAATTAACTGCATTTAGCGGTTACACACTCCCTGAGAAATTACAAGTGACTGACAAGCATATCTAACAGGTCCAACCCCCTGCCTTTTCCGGTGCACATGCGTATGTGAAGTACAGCAGCTCGCATAATTCTTACTTTTACGCGGACTCTTTTCAACTAACTAATACGTTTATCCCATGTTATACACGAATTCCAATGGCCTGCTCGGTACCCTATATTCTGTATATACAGTTTTTCAGTTGCACGTATTCCACGTAGACACGCTTATGTGGCTTTGTCGCACTATGACTCATATTTCATATGTAATATGATTCGATGCGCTCCAAGATAGTTCTTCAAATTTAATGCATTTATTATTACAGTTATTTTTCTTATTAGATATTAATCCAGTTAACATACGTAAATTACAATACAGTATTACCAATTGTATGAAAAACATATCACCAGCAGCAATCTCAAATGTCTCATAGTTAATGTTCCAAAAACGTTAATTTCTTCCTATTTACAAAAAATATTATTAATGAATTTCATCCAAAGAATCATTTCATTTTAAAAAATACCTATATTTTTATTTACTTGTGGTTACAATAGTTAATGTTTCTAAAGAAAATTTCCCTTTCCTTTCTAATAATTTTTCTTTATTTATCCCGCGGTCAGAGCAAAATCATAATATATAACATATAAAATGAAATTATGTTCTAATTAGTTAGAGAGTGTTATTTCTGATAAGAGGCGTTTATTTGAATACTTAATACACTAGTATGAAATTGCAGTTTGCGTATCATAGATAGATGTTTCATATGCAAGTTACTGCCCCAATTTGTCATGTCACGTACAATCATTAAAATACAACCGATAATTGAGTAATTCTGTTAAGAAACGCACAAACCGCTTATATAGTGACGCTATATAATTTAGGTTGGCAAGTTGTGAATATGAATTCGTTGACGTTAACAAGTTGGAATCTGTCGACGTCATACTTTTTTCATGTGATTCGTAATGTGATGTCAGTGTTTAATACAGAGGTAATATAGTAAGGATAGCTGGAGCACTTAACGTTAAAACTGTGTGCCTATCCCTCTGGTGGTCTGCGAACCCAACTAAACAGATTACCGCGCCAAATCTCATATATTTTAAACTTGACAGGATGCATTATTCCAACCAAAATTGTATTTATTCTTCTATACAAGCTTTTTTTCGCATAATGTCATTCACAAAATGTGCCAAAAAATGTATGCATTCTACCGTGCAGATTTTTAAATAGCACGTGTTCTATTTCCAACTATAATTCTGTTCAGAAAGTGAGCGCACAAGTTGCGCAAAAAACACGCATTGACGGTTTCGATTAACGCATTCCTGAAAGTTACATTTACAATTGGAATTAACCTTTTTGCTTATCAGACGGAATACCATAAACACACTGTTACTTTACTCCTGTCAACAATAGCAACTTACAGACTAAAGACTCTGAAGGAAAGCAATTCGCTCTAACATTAATCTACCCTACTCAAAAAACATAGCCATTAGGAATATAATTAAACTAAAAAGTACAGCTGGGTCCAGGTACCTGGCGATGAATCATTTTTAGCTTAACGATAATGATTAAACAATAAGTAAAAACCAAAAGAACTACTAACAATTAAAAGAATTGTAATATGAATTTAAGATACTCTATGCAGACTTCTAGAATTTTACACTCAGAGCCCTCTATTGGTCGAGTAACCCTTGGTTTACACCAAAGGTATACTAGTGCCTCCCCCCCTCCAGATTTAATACATACCTATATCAAGACAGCGACTAAAAACAACTATAATTTAGATAAAGAATTTGAAAAATATTGTTGATTTATGTATCTGTACGATATCGTAGTGATACGTACTATTTATTAGATTATCAAACGCATTTTTCAAATATTACATCGTCGAACGATTCGACTTGAAATTCCGCCAGTTCCAACACCGGTTCTGTTTGATTTACGGCGACACAAATTTCCATTTACCTACCTCGCTAACATACATACCTACACGTTAGTACATACATGCTACAAATTCTCTCTCATATGTAAATCAATTTGTATGTAGTGTAAGCACATGTACCATCCTACGTTCAAACACATAACCTACATAACAGATGATAACAGTAACCCTACTATATGTATGTACAATGTACATATGTAAGCCAATGCCAACTGTAACAGGGTGAGACTGCCGACGCCAAAGCTATAGGTGAGTTTCTGTTTCTCGCTTTTCAGAGCCGTTCGACGAACGCTGGCCACCTGACTGCAATAAATCGGTGTCGCTGTCGAGTCAGCGGCAACGTGCTGTCGTCTCGAGCCCGGGTTTTCCGCGCCAATATCCGGACAACGCCGACTGCGATACAGACATCACGGCACCTTCCGGCTATCGCATCGTACTCGACTTCGAGGAGCTGGTCTTGGAGAACGAACCTTCGTAAGATCACCTGATACATATTTCTGGCCCGTGTACACTGCCTTGCTAAAGTAATGTCTCCCCCATTAACAGCGAAAATATCTAACATACTCCCCAAACAGAACAGCGCCTAACTCGGACGTTTTCGGTTAGAAGCAAAAAAGGTCGTTGAAATGCAGCTGTTTATTTTACAGACATTACAGATAAGCGTGTTTAGGTATATGAAACCGGTAAAGATAGCAAGGACTGTAAACACACTGTTCGGATTACTCCTCCCGCACAAGTATTAATTAATTCGGGACGACACGTGTTTCGGGAATAC
>JARFOC010076442.1:0-15367 GCA_031763485.1 Osmoderma eremita
ATAAGAAGAAACGAGGTAGGCCAAAACAAACATGGGATAATATAGTGGGAAAAATTCTAAAGAAGAAAGGATCAGAACGGAATGAAGCAAGAAAACTGACAAGCAATAAGATGAAATGGAACAAATTTTAAAACAAATCTTAAAAATTATCAAATTAATCGAATCCAATAATTAAGTTATTGGTTAGTAAGAGGCAATAGAGTTGCTAGCCAAATCTTCAGATCTGACACCCCTGGATTATATCTGTCGATAAGCTTGAGAGCAAGAATTTGGGAAGAAATGCGACGCATATATAGAGGAGTTATTGACAATATTCAAACAGATTTCCTTAACAGTGCGGCATATTGTCAGGCTATCGAGGGCGCTTAATGCTAACAATGAATTCTGTTATTTTTACGTCTTTTTAATTCGTAACAGATTCCGTATTTTTAAGGTTTTAATTCGTTCTTCTTGAAAAGGATAAAAATGCCCTATTTCGAATTCTGTGAAAATAATATGGGTTGTCATTTAGAAACAATTTCGGCGATCCCTTTCTTTATAAATTAAAGGTGCGTATGCATTAAGCGAACGAACACCCGACTCTGAACTAGGAACGTTTGTAATCCGTTCGCACACAGTTTCGTAGCCTGTACAGACGAAGGTAAACCAATAACTGAAAGTTTTTTCATGTTCGCTGTTTGAACGGATAAAATATTCAAAACTTAACCTAAAAATCTCAGAGATTGTTTACACCAATACAACAAACTCGTTTGTTTATCTTCTACACTGAGCAGCAATTGTCTTTGATGTACCGCTCCTGGAGCGAACGCAAACGAAGCGAACCGAAAGTTCGTTTCGCCTTTGTATTAAGGTACGCATCAGTCGAATTCGTCTTTGGTATTCGGTGTTCATTCGCTGTTCGGTGTTCGTTCGTCTGATGTATACGCACCTTAAGAACTATACTAAACGGCAGTTTATAGGAATCTATTGACATGTTCGAGATATTTTTACTAAACGAATACGCACAGTTTTTATTAAATTTATTCACAAAGAACCTTACTGACACATTCTGTTATTAGAATACATAGAACTTCTGTTGCTTTTCTATGTTTTATATCTATTAAAAAGCGCGTTACGCCGATGTAGAATGTCGAAATAATGACTTGTAGTGTGTTTTCTATAACAGATCATGCATTTGATTTTGTTAATAAAACAATTTTAATTTTTATTAGTTTAATACTAGTATATGATACTATGGTGACGTGCTTGGTAAGTTAGCACCAAAATTGAATTAATTTTGTCACTTTCAAACGCTATTGAAGTTCATGTTGACATTTAAAATTTATAATCTGGAGCATTATATTCTCGCAACTTATAAGTATTAAATTTAATAGGGATTGCTTTAGTGTCATGCACGCAATAATTCAGTGTCTAACTTGTTACCTAGAATATAGTGTCAGTGTGGACGGAGGAGTGCAAATAACAAGGAACATATGTAGTATTAGAACATACAATAAAACTTATTACCTAAGCGTGTAATAATTTGTGTACATATATCGATGGGCATATGATATCAAAATTGTAATGGTTGATTTAATAGACGGTTTCATTGCATAAAAATTGGTTAAGGACTTGTGATTTATATACTTAATACATATTCAATTGTTTGTCAGAATCAGAAAAATAATGCAACATCAAATGTTTAAGTTGTACGATAAACATTCGAAATTTCAAATGGCTTTTACTCTTTTTTTATTGAGCATAGATCGATGAAGAAGTAATGGCTGCACACTTACGTGAATTCAGACGTAGAAGAAAACATAACAGTTTCTTAAAAGATATTATTATAATTATTACAACAAGGAGGCAGTCGCATAGATTAAAACGACGTACTGATGTTAGCTAAGAGGACTCACTATCACCCAATGGTACGCGATTCTATAGAAATAATGAAGAATACTTCATTACTTCACTTCGCAAGGATGCGTACCAGATCAGCGATGCTTGGAACGAAATCCGCAGACCGCAAAGGATACTCGTCAATGGACCAGAACATTCCCGTATCAATGAAGAGGAACAAGAATGCACTATACAGGCTGTTTACGGTCTTGTGATTTTATTTTCAAGGAGTGATGATTAAACATCCTACAATGAGGTCATTAACGTAAAAATATCTTAACAAAGTTGCATAATAAGAGAGATATTAATGTAAAAAATAATTGTAGATTTTATTTTTATTTTGAAGTGGTGATTAACCACCAAAGAAAAAGGGTTTTAACGCTAAAGCGATTGATCAACAACTTGTGCAAAGTAAATGTAAACGATGGATTAGTGAATTTTTGACTAAGGAGGCTGATGTCTGCAACTTTTCCCATCTGTCGAGCTGTTTCATTAGTTGTCACTGCATTGCTGGTTTGACGTAAAATTTCCGAGCAAATAAGGAAAGTAAAAATGGTCCATGGCACCAACAGTGAATACGTTGACATGTTGTTAGTTTATATTGAAGTACGCCAGAATTCTGCTGCTGCGAGTCGATTGTACGCTGAGCAGTTTCCTAACAGGCCAACACCTATTCCACAAAAATTCACCGCTCTAGTGATCCCTGCATGAGAAACTGGTGTACTGCGAATACGTCAAGGTCGAGATGGTATCCTGGTCGACGAATTTTGGAGAAGAAGTCTTAAATCTTGTCGAAGAAGATCCTTCTAGTAGTATTCGAAAAATATCTCGCCAAGTAAATGTATCAAATCGAATTGTCTGGCGAACAGTGCGCGAGAATCAATTGTATCCTTTCCATGTACAAGAAGTACAGGCTTTACAACTTGAAGATCATCCTTTACGTTTATAGTTTTGCCGATGGTTTCTACAAAACCATGTAGAAATTCCAAACTTTTCTTCCATTGTATTGGCGACTGATGAAGTAACGTTTACACGTAATGGCATAAATACTCATATTTGGGCTGCGGAAAATCCACATAGTGGCTAGTCACCCCAAAGGTATATCGCCGTTTCTAAAGCTTTCTAGATCAATCCCTATTCACTTCTGTTTAAATCTTCTTGCATATGTCTCTCCATTTGTTTCTGTCTTTGGTCTTCTCCTACCATCTGTGTACGCCAGCTCTCAGTGGAGATTATAAAAAAGATAAAAACTACAATTTTTTTAAAAATATTAATATTTCTCGTATTATGCAAGTTTGTTAAGATATTTTTGCGTTAATGACCTTATTTTAATCATCCATTGAAAATAAAATCACAAGACCGTAAACACTCTGCATAACAAGGAATAACATCAATTTTTAGACAAATGTAATTTGGGGGCATGCTTCACGAATTACGTTTTTGAGATCGTATGCATCTGGTAGACCAGTAATAGAAACATTTTGTATCAGTAATCCCAGTACGAAAAGGTTAAGAATAAAGGTCTGGAGTCAATGTAGATGCAGGATTATTAGGAAATAACTACTTCAGTTAGATAAAAACTAGTTGCAACATATAGTTACCTACATTTACAATAGGCCCAATTAATTAGTTTACTGGGTAATTAAAAAAAGTGGGAGGGCAAAAATGCCATGTATTTTAAATTTAATATGCCTAAATCACTCTTAAGCCTTTGAGTTCTCTTCCATTAGAATTGACATGTAGATAATAATGTGACATGTGAGTGTATTAATACCCTGAGTCCAAAATAATGAAATGAGCACAAATATTAAATATATTAAATTTTGCTTACATTTACCTTTTCTAACAACTTACAAAGAAAAGCAGTAACCGAATATTTCAAAAACTTCAGCGCAGCAGAAATAGCAATTTTGTGAATCTCTTCGTCGGAAGAAGGGAAACATAAGTTCAAACTTAACACTTGTTTTGTGCTTTTTGTTTATCGCGCTGTAACATTTGAATAGAGCTACATGCAAATTTCAGCTTTGATATAGTAATCACAAACTAAGAATATACGTACACATTACATATACAGGTGTCCTATTTAGCGCCCTAACCATGGGAATGTCGTAAACAGTAGGAGATAGAAAGTTGGTTGTCAGACAAAATGTGCGTGGCGTCAGTGCCTACTATGATCAATAAAAAAACATTGAACGATACCTGCGCTATAGGGTAAACCCTAAAAAGTTACTCCTCTACATTGTTTCCAGAAATAGGTGTAAAACAAAAAAAAGCGAATTCTTATTCTTCTAAAAATGACCACAGGGTAACTAAGATAATAATTGTACATAACAATTCACTATTAGTAAAATAAAATCCATTGTTATTGATACATATATGCGGAATTAATAACTTTTTGTAAAGTACGTCCATTTATCTGAGGAAGTGCTCTTACAACACAAGCTTCCTTCCACATTATTGGAATCTATCTTATAAACTTTAATTATTGTTTTATTGGTTTATTGTTGTCTCGGGTATTTCTGCATAAGAACACTCAAAATTGAACAAATGTCTTTAAAACTTTGTTATTTCTGCAAATAAATCTAATGTGTTATACCAATACCACCGACAGTCAAAGGCCCAAGTACTCTGACGTCAGGGGTGTTGGGTCAGCATTGGTAGGTAAATGCTCAGTGACAACCAAGCCGGCGAAGTATAAGGTTAGACAAATTCGCATGCACGTGTTTGTTCAATTAAATTTCAATTATTAGTATCTTTGAGGTCTAATTTCGTGTTATCTTATGTGTTACAATATATAATTATCATACATTGTGGATACTTGTCCATTATTAACAGTGGGCCCTGGCGTGAGGCACATGTTGTCCTATTTAACCAACCTTCTATCTCTTAACTTTCACGAGATCCCAATGGTGAGTGCACTGCATGTGACAGCCTGTATACTGTGCATTCCATTAAAAAATAATTGTGATCAAATCTATATTTGTTTTGTTATTGTTTTACCATAATACAAAAAAGAACTCATTAATCCTGTGTTAATTCCGACAAACTACAAGAACCTGAAATTCTAAAAAGGTGAATCTAGTACAGTCTCGATTGATACTGATGTATATTATATCTATTTAGTTTCCTTAGTTTTTTCCTGTTTAATCACAATATAATAATTTGATGGGCTTCTCTCATTTCTCTCAAAAATGAAATTATGATGACGAACGTGGGCGAAGAAGTTAAAATTTGATAATGCATTGCGTGCGCAAATTATGCAAATAGCTTTTTATTTATTTTGGAACGAAATTAGAATTATCATATCTATCAAAAAAGTTTAATAACATCAACGTTAAAAGCTAATTTCATATTCCGTGGAAATTCGAAAAACGTATGATACACCCCAGGCACTAATAGGACAAGATAATTGTACGGCACGACTTTTCGTACCAAATTAAATTTACTTTGGACGTATTATGAAGACAAGGCTAAGCACCGGAGCGTACTAATTAGCATACATAGAATCCTCCTACAGAGTCTCCGAAAGACAACTTATTAAAATTTATAATACGGTGAATATTAAGTTTGTATCGTTATTAAATCCTCCACTCCCGGGGTTTTAAGAGGGTTCATCAAAGACTTTAATAATTAAGCGAAGATGGGTTGACGCGCCAGTGCGTATGACTCGAGACTCCAGAGCATCGTCTTCCGCTGGCGCGCGAGATGGCGGGCGGAATAGGTGGGCCCTTTGAATTGTCGATTAACAACCGAGAACGCATTTACCTATAGAGAAATCTCGCTAAAATAGATTCTAATTAATCGACAGTGTACATTACATAATCAGGATGGGGGATGGTTTCCAGGAATTGATTATACATAGACGCCTTCGTTAAAGGTCAAAAAGTTAATGAAAATGTAATGCGTAATGCCTTGTAATCATTTGTCAACAAAAGTATACACATATATATACGTATATATCCAATCACGAGAAAGCTTGCGCATGATGAACTAATAAGTATAAACGAACGGGTGGTAGATAATTGGATATTGGTGGATAGTGGTGACCGCAACAAACAACAAAGAATATATTTTCGGGAGAGTAAGTAAATTTGTCTACTTGGGAGTAAATATTGAAGAAAATGGGCGTGAAGAACAAGAAATCCAGGCAAGAATTGCGAAAGGAAACCGGAAATACGGCAGCCCGAAGAGTCTCATGAAATCAAAATATGTGTCAAAAAAGAGCAAAAGAGAGGATTTATAAGAGTCATAAGACCTACCGCCACATATGCCTGTGACACCTGGGTCCTGAATAAGGTGGAAGAGGAGCAGATAAAAAGATGGGGAAGGAAAATGCTGCGTGCTATATATGGAGGAGTAAAATCCGAGGAAGGATGGAGAAGACGGACAAACTTAGAAGTAGAAGAAGCATATGAAAGCCCTAATACCGTAAGCGTTTGCCGAAACCCAAAGAATAGGATGGCTGAGGCATGCAGAAAGACTAACCAGAGAAAGGTTACCAAAGTTAGCCTTACCAGGAAACCAATAGGGAAAAGGAGAAAGGGGAGACCAAGAGAGGGATGGAATAAAGTGGAAGAAAATATAAAAAAAAAGAAGAAAATAGGAGATAGGAAGGAGATGGTGGGGAGAATGGAGAAATGTAGTCCGTAGAGCACTTGTTCCTAATATTATTATTTTATTAGTTTTAGGCCTTCACGGCCTGTAGAGCAAATTATATATATGGATAGACGCTACATATTTACAAAATTCTGAATATAACAAAATAGTAAATAAAAAAATTTCAATTCTCTCGATTCAGTACATACTAAAAATCCTTTTTAAAGAAATTCTGTTAACCATATTATTATATAAAATTCGGTACATGTTTCGAGAGCCCACGTGCTCTTGAAACATATGTACCGAAATTTATTAAATCAATTTGTGGTGTGTGGAATTTTTGATACTGTGTATAGTAATATTAATAAATCAACGAAATAAACGGTGAATCAACATAGCCAACAGAACGCTTTATGGCCTTCACGAACATCACAAACAAAAATACCCGAACAAGAACAAAAACAAATATTTATAAGACCTTAATAAAGACTCTTAGTCAGAATCATGGTTTTTAATGAAAGGTTTTTGGGAAAATATGGGATAATATTTAATATTGAGTATCACGACTTAAATTTACGTTTTAACACTTTCATCTCATTGGGTAAATGGTAACTAGTACTACCAACAGGTGGTGATACAGCGTGGAGTTAAATCAATTTAATTAGCTTTTGCCGCTACACTTGCAGCGCACTCAATATCTCGTCTACAGGTTCTACAGGTTAATATATTATGTACAACAATAATATGTGCATGGAGGAAAACAGTCAAAGGGAAATAACCTGTGCCAAAGTAATGTTTTGCAAGGGAAGAAAATATTGCTTTGTATATGTAAACCAGTTTGAGTACGTAGGAGTAACAATTACTAACTGTAAGGCAAGAGATAAATAAGAGAATTGGTAAACGAAGTAGGGCAGCTGGAGAAATGAGAGAAATATTGAGATCCAAACTTATAGCAAGAACAGCCAAGCTGAGTTTGTATACAACAGTAATTCGGTCAACGGTGTTGTATTGCTCTGAGCTAGGAGTGCTAAATAACCAAGAAGCAAAAAGAGTGGAAGCGTGGGAAAGAAGGTGAATTTATGGAGGAATCAAAGACGCATTGGGAGTTTGAAGGCGACGAACAAACTAGGAAATTCTAGATATATACGGTATACCAATAATAACGCAAAGTATCAGAGCGCAAAGAGAAAGATGGTCGGAACATGTGTTACAAATGAATACCCAGAAGAATACTGAAAAGTGGAGAAGGAGGCAAGAAAAAGAGGGGACGCTCGAAGAAGTGGTTCGAAGCGGTGCAGACGGATTTAAGAAGGTTGGTTTGGAGGTGTGAAGGAAGATAGTGGGATCCATAAAACTCATGGGATAGTAATAAAATTGAGTTTGTAATATACACGGTGTCTTATAAAAAAGTGTTAGTCCGTATCGCCTCTATTTATAGGCCCATTTTAAAAATTTAAAAATTAAATGGCTGGATGTAGGCTATGAAATGAGCTGATAAAATTATTTATAGGCTTTAATCGTTTTAAGATTTTAGAGCTATTAAAAAAATAGGCTATACTTTCCTTATGCAGAATTTTTTTCTGAAAACAAAAATGTATCACAAGTATGTATACCTTTACATAAGAAAAAATAAAAAAGTAACAAAATAATTATTTAATCGCGTGTAAAAATACCACTAGTATTAGAAACAAATGATGAGCACCAAGCGGGAATCGAAATGCATTGCGGTGCTACTATGTGATAACTTAGTAAATCAAGTTATATGGAAAAAAATGTTTCACGATCTGTCAAATTGATTTATTTTCTAAAATGAACGAACAGCGTTTAGATGTGCTTCGAGTTAATTTTGTATGCGGTGATAATACTTATCGAGCTGCAAAACTTTATTCGCAGCGCTATCCAAACAGAGATGGTCCAAGTCAATCAAAGTTTCAACGATTAGTAACCAATTTACGGATAAATGGCGCATTCAAAAAGCCAAAAAAAATTGCAGCGTCAACATCTGGATGAAAATCTAGAACTCAACGTCCTTCTGAATGTTGAAGAAACGCCCTGGACTTTCACTAGAGAGATTGCTGCTAATTCAGGAGCTTCTAAGGACACCGTGCAGCAAATTTTGAAAAAGGAGAAATCAAAACCGTATATCTGACGCAACATTCATGCAATAGAGGCTGGTGATCCTGAACGCCGGACGATATTCTGTTGTTTCTTTTTAGACAATCCATCCTTCTACCAAAGAACTTTATGGTCAGACGAGTGTGGTTTTCTCCAATAGCTGTACATTTAACCTAAATCATCGTTATTGGGATCAGGAAAATACGCACGTGAAGGCGGAAGACCATTTTCAGCACAGATTTTCTGTAAATATCTGCTGCGGCATTTTACACAATAAACTCATTGGGCCTATTTTTACTGATGGTAAACTAAACCAGCATAAATAGACATTACTCCAATGGACTCCAATGGACAGTTTTCTTTGGGGATATCTTCAAGATCAAGTTTATGTAGCGCCTCGAGAAGATGAGATTCAATTAAGAAATAAAATTACTGTCGCATGCCATAGAGTTCCTGCCGAAATGTTATCCAATGCAACATATGGGGTCACGCAAAGACGCCGCCAATATTTAGCACAAAATGGAGCACAATTTGAGCATAGGAGACAATAATATAATTTTTTTTACCATTTATTTCGTTCCATTTTGTTTTCTTTAGCTTCTAAATAAATTTTGTTTCCGATGCTAGTGGTATTTTTACACACGACTACATAATTATTTTGTTACTTAAAAAAAAATTCTCATGTAAAAGTATACTTGTGATACATTGTTGTTTTAAGAAAAAAACTCTCCATCAAAATCATAGAAACAGTATAGTCTAATAAAAAAAAAAAATGGCCCTAAAACCTTAAAACGCTTAAGGGCTATAAATAATTTTATCAGCTCAATTTATAGCCATTTAATTTTTCGTTTCAATTATAAAAGTGGGCCTACAAATAAGGACGCTACGGACTCGTCCTTCTTTACAAGACATCCTGTATATTACAATAATATTGTATTATAGATTATTTTTCAAGCATTATTTTATAAATGTTATAAATTTAGCTAAATTACATATCCGAAATTATGACGACGCCTTTATGTAAGATATAAACCAATTTATACCGCATGCATGTTATTTTTCATGTAATCCCCGTAATCCACGTTTTCGTTAACAATGACCACGATATAAATCAAAACAAAAAATCCCAAAATAAATTGCCTTCGTCTTCACTTAATCCCCGAGGCCTGTCCGACAAGCTGCCCTTCCAAATTTATTATTTTCCTCCGTGGCATAATATTTTCTCCCCTTGTAGTTAATTACGCGAATCTATATTGCGTCGCGCAGGTGCCCGTTTGTTAATAAAACCCCAACTTTTGGCGTAATTAAAGCAATTTGTAAACGCACCACAGTAAACTCCGCAAACAACAAGAAAAAAACAGACATAAAAAAATTCACGTGGGTGGCTATATCATACCTGAAACTTCACAGTTAAAAGGAACAACAAAATAGAAAAAGGATTCCGAATGTGTGTATAAGAGCATACCGTATCGCGTAATGCCTTTTCTGTGTAGGGTAAATAACAATGTGCTTACCTGTATATTGGAAATGAGTTGCTGAAAGTGCGGCATGGCCCTGGATCCTGAGCTCGCCGTGTTTTCCACGATGTAAACGTTAGGTTTTACGGAATCGACGGAAGAGGGCGCTTGCGACGCGAATAACTTATCCTTCAGCAGCATTTAGTGGAGGAAAATCACAATTTATTCGAGGAATTTCTTACTTTGAGTGTCTTTCTTGTTGATGAATTTGAATTTAATTTGAGTACTCGTTGTTAAAGAGGGGAATTTAGGATATAAAGCTGTCAACAATTCAAATGCATTTGAGTGGGTTGTCCAAAATAACTCGTTGAATTGGAAAAGTTCCTAATAGTTTCTTAAAATATAGTAAAGAAGCTTCTTGAGACGTTCTTGATAAACATGGTACTTTTTAGTACTTATATTAGTGTGAGAAATAGTACTTTTTCGTAATAATGCATTTTTTTATATTCTATGCAAAAAAAATATTTGCAACTTTTCAAAAAATGTATTTTTCGTCTGAGTCTGCGTTTTCCAGCATATGTGGAGGTGAAACCAGAAAACTGGCGAATTTTCGAAACGGAGGCTCGTACCGAAAGAATGTATTTTTACTTGATGCACAAATAACTAATTGAAAAATAATGGACTCGAAAGAATAGCAGGATAAATGTTAATGTTATTTTGGGCAAGTATTCATGAATGAATGAACTAACTCAATTACCAGCTATTGTTCCGTGTGTGAATGGTTAAATTGTCGAAGCGGGAAAATGATAACGTTTAAGCTCAGCCAATTACTTCCGACTCTTGTGTATATAAATAAATTGAAATTGGTGCGTACGTTCTACATATACAAGTATATGGAGAACCAACCATCAGAATTAATTCAAATTTTGCATATATTTTCACTCGTGCAATGTTGCCGCTTCTACCTTAAGCAGATAACAATTTTCATAAACAATTTAAATAAAACATTTTATATTTGTTTCCATGGTTGGATCCTCATTAAATTTCATATTTTTTTTTCATTTCGTCAAACCAAATATACACAATATTTCAAAAGGTTGTGAGGCACTGAAGTTTTTTCAATGCCACACTCTGTATATTTTTACATTTTGGAATTGTCTACGATGACTTGTGGTCTAAGGTATTTAGTAATAATAATATAAATAAATGTATCACGTATAAATGAAAATCGGCATTTTAAAACTGTTTATGTCTCCAAATTTCTAAAATAATTTAATATTGCTTATTATAATTACATAAAAATTATTTCAATCGACGTGGTTTACTGTAAATCAGGTAAAATGTAAATGAACCCATTTTCAATATCCCATACATGAAGTTTTTTTTCTTTTACTAATTTAATTTGTTTTATTTGCTAACTAGTTAACTTATCTCTAATGCATTGTATTTAGAAGAATACAAAAATATCAATGAATGCAAAATGCCAAAAACGTTTGTAGATATCATTCTGAAAAAATACATTTAGACTTAATTTTTTTCTTATTCATTTAACTATTATTGATAAGAGTAAATAAACTGCAGACGCAATTCCTTCCAAAAATTTTCTAATGAAATCCTTCAAGCAAAATATTTAGTTTAATGCGAAGAAAAGAGCATTTTTTCTTTGGAAAAAGAAACTGTATAATGTTACATAAAAAAAAATCAAGCTGGCTATCACAGCGAGAAACTGATTTTACCCTGGAATCCTACCCAGGGTGCTGTATTACCTTGTGGTAACTTTTGATTGGAAATACTTTTTTACTATTGACAACACTGTTCCATTACTTTTTCTATTCCCTTATCTGTTTGTGTTCACCATTTTGTGCTAGTTGCTAGTTGGCTATTGTTCTGGTAAGTAATATAAATAATAAGTGCAGGGTGCTCTAGTACCCTTGGATAGTAAATTCAGTTAAAATCGAAATAAATGTTTCGGGTGTGTTTATGTTGATTACTGGTTTTAATCTTTATTTGTTTTCATTAGAAATTGTTTTTAGGTTATGTAACAGAATGGCGAGTACTAGTAGAGGTGCTATGCTTGACAACGAATCTATTGAGCGCTTACTGCTCGAAAACGACGAAAATGAACTTTACGTTGAAGGTGATGCATCTGATAATGAATTGGATCAAATTATAGAAGGCTTTCATGAAACTTGATCATCAGATTCCGAAGGTCGATCTAATTTGAGAAATAATAATCAGAATTTATTGAAAGTACCGACAAGATTATATGGTACAAATAAATAGAAATGGAGCGGAAAATAACCACATGCGTTTCGGGTTTCAAAACGAAACATAATATTACATTCATTCGGTTGTAAAGCATCTGCCAATAATATTTGTTCGGCGATAGAAGCTTGGTCTTTGTTTTTTGACGCAACGACAATAGAACGTATTATATTGTATACTAACGCCGAAATAACCCTACAGCGACAAAAATATATAGGTGACCAAAACAATTTTGACATCGTATATACGTGATGAAATGAATTACGAGATTTGCTTGGTTTGTACTATTTGTCTGGTGATTTGAACATGAATACTGTAATAACAAAAGAATTATTTGACAAAGACACAGGCGTACCCTACTTTAGAGCTACAATGTCTGGTTCAAGATCTGAATTCCTTACGAATTGCTTACGATTTGACGATAGACTTAAGAGAGAAGATCGCCGTAAAGATAACGGTTTTGCACGAATAAGAGGACTATTTGATAATACGACTCATAAGTCTGAAGAATTATATGTTTCGATCGATTGTTGTACAATGGATGAGCAACTACTGGGGTTTCGAGAGCGTTGCCCTTTCAGAATGTATATTCCTATCAAGCCTGACAAATACGGTCTAAAGCTAGTATTACTTTGTGATGCGAAAACATCTTACATGGTCAGTGGTGAAGTATATTTGGGTAAAAAATCAACGCCTAGGAACCAACCTGTTGCTGATTATTATCTGCAGACTTTGACTCAACCTATTCATGGATCAAACAAAAACCTAACCTGTGACAACTGGTTTAGATCCATACCTTCGGCAACTACTCTTCTGCAAGAAAAAAGAAGATAACTATTGTGGGAACTCCAAGACAGAATAAAAAAGAAATACCGCCTTTATTCAAAAACAAGTCCCAATTTGACAACAATTCCGCAATGTTTGCTTTTAGTGGACCCCTAACTTTACTATCATATTGTCCACTTAAAGGTAGTAAAAGGATGATAGTAAAGATACAATGCACACTTCGCCTGATAAAGACAAAACCGTAACTTTGCCAGAAATGGTTGAGTGTTACAACAAAACAAAGAGTGGAGTTGATACATTTGATCAACTCTGCCACAGGTATATAGTGTCCCGAAAAACACGACGCTGGCCATTATGTATGTTTTATGGTTTATTGAATGCAGTGGGTATAAACTCGTTGATACTGCTGAAGTTTAGCTCGGATAAAAACAAAGAAAATGTAGTCAACAGAAGAACTTACCTAAAACATTAGCTATGCTACTTATAACACCGTGGCTTCAGGAACGGAAAAATTGGCCTACTTTACGCAGCAATATCCTGTCAAACGATATTCGGAATTTAAAAAAAAAGCGGATATGCCTGAACCGCTAGCATCTACCGTTTCTAAACAGGGGCGATGCAGGTTTTGTCCATACTCAAAAGACCGCAAAAGTAATTTTGCAACAAGTGCAAAATGCCAATCTGTGGCGAACACCAAATTAAAATATGTGCTAAATGTGTGTAGTAGATGATAGATTATTAATTAATTATTTTTCTATGTTGACTTTAACCAAATATAAATAAAATTTTAGAAATGCTATAAAGCTTTTATTTACAAAAACATCTCGAAAAAAATAGGTAGGAAAAGTCCACTCCAATTATGGGTAGGGTTCCAGGGTTAATTGAACTAATTGAAATTTATATCATCAACATTATTTCCGAAGAAAAGTGTATTCTTTTGGTAACACCGATGCCTCAAAAGTTATTGCACATGTTTGGTACTTTTTACGCAGCCTACATAACTGTCAATTTTCTTAAAAAGGTGAACGACGTTTTATTTAAAGTTACATCGAACAGATTTAGTAGAGATACGCGTTTTTACAACCCATAGCTACCCGGGACGTAGGGATTTTCTAAACACCGATATAAATGAAATTCCCTCGATATTTACGGTTGGATCGTTCTATTTCGAGTACTATTTTAGTAGTAACGCCATCGCACGTACGCGTTCACAACAAGCGTTGAAACGCGAAAGCACTCTTCGAATTTTCAGAGATTCTAGTGCTTAATTTACTGTCTTCCGACGACAAAATTGGCGAAAGCTTGCGTCGGCGAATTTAAAATGCATTTTTACGAAGCCCGCACACCGAGGACGGTTGTTGTATGTTTGCGTAACGGCCGTTGCGGTTTATATTGCGACGAGTTGAGCGTAAAATGTAGAGGTAATTTCCTGAAGGATATAAACGTCAAAACGTTCGGAAAATTATTTAAGCGGATAACGTAAGCTGCAATAATATAGGTACACGTTGTAAACTGCGCGGTAATAGTTGGTTCGAGCTCACATGCGACCCTCTTAGTCCGGACGATGGCTATTGTTTAGATGTTAATATACATGTGTTAACAACTGGTATTAGAAAGCGAACTTTGTATATGTTGTATTGTATATGTAGTATGGGTATGTTGTGTTTACACGTTTATAAATGTAAGTATATGGGTAGGATTGAAAGTTTATGCAGTAACGCGTCACTAAATTATCATGGTTGAAAATATTGGCTTTTAAATACAGTGACTCAAAAACAATGAAAACAAGTTGAATACCCCGCTTCATATGCAGATAGTCGCAATGTATTGGAAGAATCTGTAAAGTTATTTCATAGTATACGAGGTGTGTAAATTAAGTAATGAGGCCGATACTTTTAAATATTTTTATTTGAATATGATTACAATTGAACGTTGTCTCCCTCAAAATAACTCCCTTGGGAAGACCACAGCGTTGGAGACGGTTCTTTCATTCCTCATAGCAGTGCTGGAACTCGGATATTGGAATCGCCTTTAGCTGATCGGTTGCAGCCGTTTGAATGTTTTCGAGTTTCCCAAAATGATGTCTGTTCAGATGAATATTCAATCTTGGGAAGAGGAAAAAGTCACAAGGATTCAAGTCAGGTGAATAAGGAGGCTGAGGATCCGCGGAAATATTTTTGCTGGGCAAAAAATCGTTTATGGAAATTGCTGTGTGACAAGGCGCATTGTCATGATGCAGGATTCAATCGTTCTTGATGTTTGGTCTCACA
>JARFOC010076453.1:0-15367 GCA_031763485.1 Osmoderma eremita
TATCGGGAAATTCACACCACACAAATTGATTTAATAAAATTCGGGACATATGTTTCAAGAGCACGTCGGCTCTCATTATTAAATCAATTTGTGTGGCGTGGATTTCCCGATACTGCATATTATGTGTACATATGTTCCAAAAAAAATTATCAGTTGTGCTTTTTTCCACTTCCCATTATTACATCGAAATTCAAGGTCCTAAAAGAAAGCCAAGAATGATACTCGATTACAACAGAAGCGGAGGAGGCGTTGGCAATATATACAAATGTCTTAGTGAATATTTAACGAAGAGAAGAACGAAGAGAGGGCCGTTGGTTTTTTTATAACATTGTAGATGTGGCTACATTTGCAGCATTCTTAATCACAATGGAAAATAATCCACGCTTGAGGACATCAACAAGCCGTAAAAGATTGTCCTTACAACAGTTGAGTGAACAATTAGCTATGCTTGAAATCCAAAATCGTTCACAGAATGCACAAATTGTGCGAAATTTTCCGTCACATATTGGAATTCAAAACATGCTGGACCGCCTAGTGCCACCTGCTGTTGCAAATCCGCCCTCAAGAAGAACGTGACAATTCTGGCAGAATCAAACAGAAGGGAAACGTTACATTTGTCCCAGAAGAAGACCAACACGAATAGCTTGTAAAGAATGCCAAAAGCCAATTTGTTCTCAACATTCAATGTGATAGGTGCTCAATCTAATATACCACTTTTTTTTTATAAATTTCTATATTTTTATTTTTTTCCATACAATATAAAAAATAATGTGAAATAAATAAAAAAGTTATGATTTATAACAAGACAAAAATGTTTTTCTTCATTTCTAACTTACAATTTATTCAGTTTATTTAGTCTCAATATTGAATATGATAGAAAACAATAGGAGGCTACCCGAAATTTCAAGTTGATACGGCACCAACAACTCAAAATATATGGATTTGAAAATGAAATGTACACCCAGGTATGTGGGTGTAGACACAAAGGTTAAGTGTACAAGTAATATTGCAAATTGGTAAGAACTAGGGTCAAAATCACTACAATACTTTATACCGCAATTAAATATTTGATATGTATCTAAAATTAATTCAACGAACGGATTCATTATTTTTACAGAAATTGTTATCATGTATTTAAATCATTAATTTTTTTTATTCAGCTAAAATATCGACAATGCAAAGAGTAAGAAGTGAGGAAATTGGTCGAGAGATGGGAATAATGGACACAGTTATGAAAAATTTTGAACGGAAACAATTAACTTTTTACGGCCACGTTCAACGAATGGTACAAACATGACTGCCAATCAAACGATGGATGGGTATCAAATTTTCAAAAAGAAAAGAGGAAGGCCGAAGAAAAATTGGATAGAAGGAATTAGAAAAGCCATGAGCGATCGAAACTTACAAGAAGGACCGAAGGCAATGGAATCTAGACATGGACTAATGTCGATTTTTTTGACAAAAACCAATTTGCCAGTGTCACTATCACCCTATTTCTAGGTAAATATGAGAAATGATCATAATTACGTACTAAGCCTTGCTGATATATGCGGAGTATAACACACTATTGCCGTTGCTGACTAGCGCCAACGGGCAGCGGCGGAGATTCGATACAACCTTCGCTATAACCGCGAGTCGTTTTTTAAATGTTGCCCGCGTCGCGAAAACGACAAACAACATTCTTCAAGAAAAATGTCGCATACAACACTACGAAAAATTTTAATTTGATGTATGTGTTACCTTTATTTTTTGTAATTTACCGTTTCATTTGCTAGACAACGAAGCATAGATGCATTCTTTTGGAATAAATATTCGGATTGCAAATTACCAAGTCGAGCATCGTTGGTATTCACAGATGTTATTCACTTTGTGATTTCAGGGAAGACTCTTAATACGGTAAGTGTTTGAGTACATATTATAATTTATTTCTGACCATTTATTTTATAAACTTCTATGCGCCCGCCACTGAACGTTGGCGCAAATTGACCAACTCTGCACACAATTAATGTCACTCGATGTGGTGGATGCTTAGTGTGCTGACAACTACTTACATTTTAATACCACCAAAACTCAAATGATTTGTTTTCATAGCCGACAGAAGCACTGCTCTGATGGAAAGCTATCGAGGAATAATAAAATTTTACGCAACCTAGAACATAAAAATCGGAAATATCATTGTGATATGTTAAGAAATAAACTCCATTTTCTTCGTTATGTCTTTAGAAATCCAAAACATATGCTTTTGTTTAAACAACTACGAGGGATGCCTTTTATATTTCGCGAATAGGGAAAAGAAACTAAAATTAATCATAGTACATGGCTTCATTGTTTTTCAAAATATTCTCCATGAAGATCAATACACTTTCGCATGCGCTTGAATCAGTTTTCCAAGCACTTTTTTCCACTACGATTGAGA
Organism: Osmoderma eremita; assembly: GCA_031763485.1. Classification (NCBI taxonomy): domain Eukaryota; kingdom Metazoa; phylum Arthropoda; class Insecta; order Coleoptera; family Scarabaeidae; genus Osmoderma; species Osmoderma eremita. Next base: position 2,417 of record JARFOC010076453.1, read on the forward strand.
TGCCTCCAAAATATGCATTTTGAAAGCATCAGTCGTGGAAAAACGCTGACCATGTAGTTTTAGTTTGATGTACGGAAACAAAAAGAAGTCATTGGGTGCCAAATCAGGGCTGTTCTTCGGATGACCCATCAGTCCAACTTTTTCAGTTGCCAAACACTCTCTTGTTTGAGCTGATGTGTGAGAGCTCGCATTGTCCTGGTGGATAATGATCCGTTTTCGGCGATTGGTTCTCTTTATTTTTTTCGAATACTTCTGGCAAACAAATGGTTGTGTACCATTCAGAATTGACCGTCCTACGTTGCACCAATGGTACAGTTGCCACATGTCCGGTTTTTCTGAAAAAAAAGGAGACCATTTGCTTCGAAACGCTTCGTGCGCGAACAACTTTCGGGCTTATAGTCACAGATTCATGATTCGTCACCTGTTACGATGTCATAGACATGTTCTGAAGTACCGTGATCGTATTTTTGGAGCATTTTGTTTGACCAATCCTCACGAACATTTTTGAGCCATTGTCAAATTATGTGGAATCCAACGCGAACAAATTTTTTTGACGGCCAAATGTTGATGCAATATGGAATGTATGCTGGCCCCATTAATACCCAAGGATACATCAATCTCACGATACGTCACATGCCGATCTTGAAATATCAGTTCACGCACAGCATCAATGTTTTTCGGAACAACAACTGATTTTGGACGGTCTTCACGAAATTCGTCAGTGAGTGAAGCACGGCCACGATTGAATTCGGCATACCACCGGTATACACTAGTTTTTGATGGTGCTTCATCGTCAAATGCCGAATCATGAAAATAATGACATGAAAATGTTCACGAGTTAATTCCATTTTTTAGCCAAGATGATTTTTTAAGCCACTGTAAGTAACACAAATGTCTCTCATACGTCGAAACGTTCTGAGTAAGTGTACTGTCAAAAAGGCCGAAATTTACGATACAGGCGTCAGTTGTCAGTTGGCAGCACCTGGAACGTGGAAATATAAAAGGCACGCTATGATTGAGTTTAGATTTTAATTCTTCTTTAGTTGTTTAGTGTGGTAACTTTATTAAATAACTTCATCTCTTTATTTAACTCAGTAGTAACAATGGATTACCAAAATGTCCCTTTCTTTTAAGTTCCAAAAATACGTATATCAATTTCAAAAGTGATAATTTTAAAATAAAAATGATGTAATTATGGAACAATTAGCAGAATATCACGAAACGCTCTTAATTTGTACAACCAAAACTGCGTAAAGAAATCCAGCAAGGAAGACCCTAATTCAATTATTCACTCGGCAGACGGAAAAAAAGTGACAACAGTTTTCCAACTTATTAACCACGTACATCTGTCAACAAGAGAAAAAAGATGGCAAATTCGTCCCTTCTATATCCGAGTAAGTTTATTACGATCGACCAACTTAACTACTGGGGACGATACTTGCCTCAATTTCGTAGTAGAAATTGGCTGAACGCCTGTGACAGCGGCGTGACATATTTCATTTCATCGCCTGCAGGAATTGTTAGAGCATTCCAAACATTTATGTCGCATTGATAAATGATGAATTATTTACGCAACCCTGAACCCAACGCAGTGGTAGATAAAGCAATTTCCAGATTTCTTTCTTATTAACGTAGACAACTGCGTCGTTTAAGTTATTAAGGGGATTCTAGAAGCGTTGAAAATCATTTAAAATACTTTTAGAACATCCAATATAACGGCATTACAACGTATTTATATTTTTTCGTATTTAAAACTAAATGAATGAAATAAGAACGTTTTTCTCTTACAGTATAACGCCGGTAGGATTTTATAAAATCACTTAGTACTATTTACGACTCGAGAACATGCTGTTCCATATCAAATAGGCGAGTTTTCCAGTCCATTTGATAAACCTCCAGTAGTAGGCTGTGGCCCGATCTCCACTTGATGAATGGGTTGCATCATCTATCAATGACAAATCTGCTCTATCAATTCGACCGTATACTAACTAAACCCGATGTGATTTGCACTATTTCATTAATTATTTTTATGTAACTAATTGATGAGAGTACTTCATGGAAATTGCATTGTAAAATTTGAACTCGGAAAAAGGTTTAGATAAGTATGCGTTTGCATATTTATACCTAAATATTGATCTAGACGTTTTCGGTACATCTTGCATTTAGGTTAAATTCCTTTATATAAAATATTTAGAATTTATCCAATCGTGAAATGATTAGTAGATTATATACTAATAAGAAAATTTAAATTATTAAATATGAATTGTATTCTGCAACAGTAGCATTTACAGGAACAATAGAAACGACACCAATATATGAAAAGGTAATTGAATGCATAAGTAAGATGAAAAACAAAAAAAGCTGCATTTTTTTCATGATTTGTACACATGATTTGTTCACAAAATTTCATTGCTCTGTCACTCTGAAACCCTGCCTGATAGGAAAATTCTGAACACAAATATGAAATAAGTGTAAAAAGTACTACCAAGTTCACCTTCTTTACCTCGTGGGACAAAATAAATCTGAAATTTTGTTCACCAGTGTAAACACAAAAACGATGGAGCAAGGAAAGAATACAGTTAGGATATAAAGCATTTTACACTAGCAAGAAATTACTTACAGACAAAAGGCTGAGTAAAAACACTAAATTAAGAATTTATACAACAACCATAAGACCCATAGTCACATATACGGCAGAAACATGAACTTTGACACAAAGATACGAAGACCGGCTGAGGTTATTAGAAAGAAAAATTATAAAAACTATCATAGGACCAAAAAAAGGAACTGATAACGAATGGAGACCCCTTATGAACTATGAAATAGAAGAAATTTTGAAACACGAGAATGTAGTTAGATATATAAAGGCACAAAGGATTCGATGGTATGGGCATATACTTCGAAGAGAAAGAGAAAATCCATTAAGAGCTTTAACAGAATGGAACCCAGTGGAAGGAGGGCTTAAAGGAAGACCGATAACAAAATGGAAAGAGTAAGTAGAAAACGATATTAGATATAAGAACAATGAGAATCAAAGAGTGGAGAAGGTTAATCACGGATAGGAGAGAGTGGAGAAAAATAGTAAACAAGGCAAAAGCACTACTAGAACTGTAGGAAAGAACGTACAATCCACCGCGAATTAAAAGAGGATGGATTAAAAGAGTTCAGCAAGGAACAGCTACAACTCCCATACATATCCTGAAATACGAAAATCAAAAGAATTAAACGCAAATATTTAAGATAATGCGTAGACGGAGGGTTTAAAAATGGCGAAGATAAAACATACAGGTGTTGAAAACTAGAAGAATGAATCGAAATAGTATTGACGAATGGTATTGATAAGATTTACATTTTTCCAAATATCTAACAAATGCTACAATAGTGGTTTCTCCAAAGGGGTTATTCATTCCATGAAAATAAAACACGTCCATAAATGCAACGTAATTTCTAAAAATTAAAATTAACCATAACTAGCGACGATAGCATCTACCGCATAGTCTCGCCTAGCGAAGAAGGGACAATTACAAATAATTGCTACTCGATTCAGTCTAATATATGCGTTAAACCAACGGTGCGAGAAAATAATTGGGACATGATGTAATTTTAAAATTTATTACAAGAGTATAGTTCCATTACACCGATGTGTGTGTGCTGTGTGTGTCAGCTTATGGTCGCAGTGCATGGGATTTCGCTCTTCATGGAAAATAAATCTTTATTATGATACTAATTAGTGTCCAATAAATCGTTGTATGGCATTAAAATTACAGAATTATTTCGTAAAGGTTAGAATTCTAGAATAATGCACTGCGTATCACAAAGTACAAGGCAATGTGATGTTACCAATCACAACTCTACAATTATTGTGAGCGAAATGATTCCCTTGCACTTATAGTTTACGATGTAACTGTATCGTCATACATTACTATGCTGTCATAAAGGCCTAACATATTACACTGGTTATTTTGCAGTGTATATACCTATATATTTATTTCAGTAACTTGTTTAGACCTAAAATATCTGACTTTATTTACGTTAGTGTTAGGACTAATATAATCTGCTACATCGGGGAGAAATGTGTATCTTTATATATATTTTGAATACCTGCTCAACACATATTAGGGTAATAGAATAGAATTCTATATCCATTGCTTAATAAATTATTTTTCTTATATTAGAAGACTTAATTTAATCAAACTTTTGAAAACCAATAATTCAAATTTGGAGTTTCCTGTTAATATTAATCCTATTTCCTGAATAATTTCTGTTAAAAATAAACATCTTCTTTTTCAAAACAGTAGATGGTTAACCAATACAACACCCTCTTAGATATTGTTTCATTAACGTAATAGGAGTTTTGCGTCCAACGCAATCTATGTTGTTCGAAATGGCAATCATAAATCTGTTATAATTAATGGCATTTCTTTGTTGCTATTTACAGATGCCACAGTAAGCGTCAAACAACGTCAGGGCAGTCAGCCGTTCGGTTCGCCCGCATTAGTTGGTCGGAGCGAGACAAAAACGGCGGAGACTCCTAATATACCAAAATGAGTTACTTCACTCACCCATCCACAAATTCATTATATTGAGTTTCAGTCACCCGGGCGAAAATTAAAGTCGTTTGCTGCAGAGGAAAACTTGCGCAACACATTTCCCCATTTTAACTCTTGTATTTGAAGAGGGGCAGCAGTTTGGGGGAAAAATTGAAAAAAGAATCTGTCTGGGAGTTAGAGATTTCAAGCAGTATCCGTACAAATGCAAATGTCATCGTGTTTGATTGCGTGTATCGAACGAAATACTTTGCAAAAACATCTTGAATTTTACAGAGGCATTGATAGTCACACCGTAGTATTAAAAAAAAAATGTATAATTATGTTTCAGGTTAAACGATATTCTAGAATAAAGTGAAAAGAGTTTGGGGAGTTGAATGTTTTGGGACATCTGACGCGATTCAAATCTTGAACAAGCAAGCCCTAGGCTGCGTTATCAAGTGATCGAATAGGTGTTTCGATTTTGGGAAAAAGCGGAAGATGGATGTTTAAATGTAGCTCAGAATTTGAAAGATTTGGAAAAGTGCAAAGGATATGATGCTTATACGGTACATATAATACAAAGTTTGTTTTGAGTAGGTGGATTAAGTGTTTTTTTAAGGCACGTTGCAGAAAATGTTAGTTATACGATGATGGTTAATCTTATTAAGCTATTTGTTTCTGAAACCAACCGACATTGTCTCTATGTCGGATCGAGCCCTAAAAGAATTAAATTACGGATTACTACGGATGTGGTCGTTCAATTTCTTAGTGGTCACTTGCGTTAAATAAGCATCGATGTTTGTGTGTAAGTATTTCGACTCCTTGTGATCACGTATGGTGAATATATGTGAGCCCGTGCGATCCAAAAATTAATAAACTCGTCCGCCGTTATAGGAATAACTTTATTCTAACAATTAGACTCATATTTCATGGAGTTATAATGAGATTTTTATACCTGCGGTTATTTATGCCCGTGTTAAGATACGGGTAATTGATAATGAGAAACCGAGTCTGATGGTTGAGAGACCAACAAGTGCAACAGCATGCGGTCTTCTGGTATCCCGACTGGATCGTTAAGAGAACCAACACGAGCCCTGCCCCCCTCTTCCCCCAGCTTCTTTTTCCACCCGTTCTTTAACAGCTCTAAAACAAACAGAATTATCATAAGTTTTATCGTATGATCGATTATCTTATCTTGTTGTTTAAAATGATAAACTGACCGCGTATAAAGATTAAAATTAAAAACGAGAGTTACGTTTCGGACCGGACAGGCACCGGTCGATGACAACTGGGTCCCCCCCACGGGGGAGACCATCAATAATTTGTGCATAGATCAGTAGGCGTCCAATATCGTTTATTATTTCTTTTCGACGGCACTCTATAACTATAGTTCGGCAAAATATTCCTCTCTCCTTCTATTGTACAAGAGGAAGACGTCCTATACCACTGCTGCTATTAATAATCGTTTCCCAAATATTAATAACCGAATTTAAATGAAGACAATTATTAATTTTCGAGTTGCACGCACTTTAAATAGTAGATTGAGAGGAAAACTAGTTTGTTTGGTACCTACAATAAAATCCAAATACTCCTTAGCAATTATAAAATTTAAACTAGTATTTGCATCGTATCGACTTGAAAAGCCGATAGTAAGTAGTGTTCGTCAGGGATCTATGGTCCTGGATAACTCGAGAGCGGTGAGAGCTGGAACGGCGAAAGTTACGCCATTCCATGTTACTATATAATAGTTTGGGGTTGTCTTTATTTTTGGCTCAAAAAATGCGATGTTCGCGTAAAAACTTGGAAAATTAACAATTTCTTTTCACACATTTTGGCCAATATCTCGGAAACCGTTAGAGCTATCGGAACGCAATTTTCACCAGTCGATTCTTCGTCGAAATGCGCTTCCCATGGTATCAGACAGACGTGCCCCAGACGCAATTTTAGGATCCCCACGGAAAATCGCGTATATCTCGAGAACGGAAAGAGATATCTTAATTTTCTTCGCGGCGTTGGAATCCTCGTGGAAATGCGCATATTTTGGTATATTGCTCTAGCGGCAACATTTTCCATAAAAACTTTAATCTCGAATATCTCGAAAACGGAAAGAGATACTTTAGTCCGCTTTGCGGCGTTCGAATCGTTATCTAAAGGCGCGTCTCGTGGTGTCAATTTGGTTAACATGTTCTTTGATCGCGAATAACTCGAGAACGGTTAGAGCTGCAAAGGCGATTCGCCGTCAAAAGATGCGAATTTTGGTATATAATACATGGGGGCTATCTTTAATTTTGGTTCGGAAAATGCGATTTTAGTGTAAAAACCTGGAAAATTAACTATTTTTTCACACATTTTTGCCAATATCTCGAAAACGGTTAGAGCTATCGGAATGCGCTTTCCACGAGTTGATGCGTCGTGGAAAGGCGCTTATTTTGGTATATAATATATAATATGTCGCGGCTATGTTTATTTTATCCTTAGAAAAATCGAATCTAGTGTTCAAAAACATCAAAAATTGACTACAATTAAGCATTTTTTTTGTCATTTTTTTGGCAATATCTCGGAAACGGTTAGAGCTATCGGAATGCGGTTTCGACCAATCGATGCGCAGTGGAAATACTTTTATTTAGGTGGTGGTTGTCTTTATTTTCTCAATGTAAAATTCGATTTCAGTGATCAAAAATATGGAAAATTGACCATTTCTTTGCATTTTGTCAATATATCGGAAACGGTTAGAGGTAGTGGAACGCGCGTTTCACCAGTCGAAGCGCCGTGGAAAGGTAATTATCTGGCGGATGACAGCGCAAACTAAAACTAAACGACGTATGTATGAAACCAGAACAAGATATGAGCTGTAAGAACTGTAGCAAAGGTAATCATTGGAAACTCCATCAAAGAATTTATAATTTCACTGAGAGAACATACCTATATTCAATGAATGAGCTTTTAAATCAGTAATTTTCGTTAGTTAAGTTAGCTATACTTTTGTTTTCTTTTCTTTGTTTGGCACTAATAACTTAGTAGTAAACACTAAGTATACTATTATACAACGTGCGTCAAAATTATAATTTGTTTCTTATTTTTTTTTGAACGAGATTGCCAATATTTTTAATCTACACTCACAAACACAAATATTTTCTCTTCCGCTTTTATGTTATCACGTAGTCGACCATATTGTGTGGTTTCACATATAATGACAAAACAGGTAACACAGCAAAGACATGATGCAAACAATATTATTAAAACGGTCACGCTTTTATAAATAATGATGCAAAAATGGCAAAATCGTAATGTATTAAAGGAGAAAATGCAACACACATTACGGGCTGTTGAGGTACATGAAGCGTTACACGTTAGATGTTGAAACAACCTAAAATTAATTGACATTATTTCGATGGCTAATAATAAAAGCTCGTTTGGTCTGCACTGTGTTATGTGTAGGGTAATGTGGTAAGGTATATTTAAAAATCACCTGTGCCCGACGAACTTAATTGAAGAGTGTTGCATTATTCATGATTTTTTCATTATTATTACTCGTGTTGTGTGCCGTGTGTCTGCAGTGGTTAAATATGAAAATGTAGCGACGTTTCAAAAAATAGCGGAAATATAATACTTGAACTAATTAAAACAACAGCAAAAAATCATTCTTCTACCTCGATACGTTTCACTGTTTCTCGTTGCATACATTAAGGTAGTCGTGAAAGGAATTATTATAGCGAACAGTAGAGGAGGAATTGTTGTGTCCAGTGTCCATAAGATGTATATGAAAGTAACCATTGACCGCAACGGAACGCTGTTACAATCCACGCTTGGTCGGGACTTTCAAGTAAGTAGTAGAGTAGTAGACGATGGTCATGCGAGGGACTGCTGTCATTACGAGATGATACCACCTAACATTTATGCCCGTACGCCTGTATGATAGCATCCATCTTCGAGAGAATGCGCAACAAACACGCCGTGCACGTATTATAGAAAAAAAGAAGAGAAAAGATTCCGAGCCAGGCCTAACACCGTGTTAACTTCATTTGATGGAACTTACACAAGGAAGAGAGAGCAATGTATGTAATTTGAATTGCTTGCGGAACCAGTAAACTTCCAACTGATGTGAAACGCATTAAACACGAGCAAGTTGAGAGAGGAAAAAAGGTTAATAGCATCTGAAATATGAATTTCTCAATTAAGTGCATACGGCGTTGCATGTGGATTTAGCGATTCCAAATGTCCGAAAGCATATAACACCTACAAATATTTCGATAAAGTAGTGTCAATCTTGTTAAACAAGAAATCGAATAGGTAGGCAGTTGTGTTATGAGCGCGCTTCAACACGCTCCTGGGTCAGTATTAGCGTCCTTCGAAATGGGAACACATCACGATGCACCAGGGAATCTTACAGAACCACCGGTCAATTGGAAAGTGTAAGACCACAACAAAGTGTGACTGGAGACCTTGGAGTAAGCCAGAGCGTAATTTATAGAATTTGGAATCGCTTTTTCGAAATGTTCGACAAGGAGGACAAGAGGCAAAGGCGAAACTAACCAGGTGGAGAGTAGTCAGTCACGATAAATACATGTAAACCACCAGTGACGCCTATGGCACCTGGTTAGTTTCGCCTCTAACGTACTTTACTCATTGAGTTACCGTACTAAAGCAGAATTCCTTCTTTTCGTTTCTCTCTTCTACCTGGTTGGTTTCCTCTCTGACGTAGTTTACACGTTGCGTTACCGTGCCAACGTAGGTTTCTCTCATTCTTCTATTTCTTCTCTTAAAGAAGCCCGATTCTGGGCGAAACGACGAGATCCTGTATCTATAACATGATACGACCCAAGCCCGGAAGAAGTTTATCTAACAACACGCAATTTATCTGGGAGAGGCCTCAACGTGATGGTAGTGGTATAGACCAGGATAAGTACTGGGAGGCACACCGACCTTCATTTAATATAAAATGGAGCTCTCACTGACCAGAAATATCTGGATAAGATTCCGCCACCCATTGTTCCTCCGTATGCAGCAGTAGTGTGAGAAAAAGTTATTTTCTATGGACGATAATGCTCGTGCCATCCAGGAAACATCGTGAACAGAGAGAATTGAGTGGTCTGTCAATTTCCTGGATGGTAATCCAATGGAGCACGCTGTTGCGCGAAATGTGCTATCGATGACGCTTCAAAAATTACAAACTCTTTCCAGGGATATGATTTTCCAAGAATTGCTCAGCACTCTAACCCAGTTCATGCCATCAAGATGCCAAGGGCTTTCAACTTATCAATCTCTATTTTTTGTAAGAGTAAATTGCAATAAAACTTCTGTAAAATATTTTTGTATTTTTCCACAACTTTCTCAGCGGGATCACAATGGATCGTTTTAAACCCTGAAGTATCAAAAATGTAATTTCAACAGTTGTATTTAAACTGAAAAAGGGAATCAAATGTAATTCTAGACAATTATGTTCTTTCTGAAATGTAGCAGTTGATTCAATTATCAAGAATAACACGAAATAATAGAGCATCAGAAATGAACCCTTAATTTTATTGATTTTGCTTCGCGAGTCTAGTAACCCACATTATATAAGAGGGTAGAACCTCCTATCACACGTATTTGAAACAACAAGAGGGACTGAGAAATAAACTCACCCCATATTGCGAGGCGATAGATAGTTGTAATGCATACATGTGTTTCTAGGGCACAATCGAGTGTGGAGCCCCATTATTCTTTGATGTTCCACTTTTACGTTGAAACGTCAAAACTGATTCGTCCTTTTTTTGCATGTTTTTCGATGAAAAGCTTTATGTTTTCTTTGTTTTTTTTTCTAAGGTGAAAAGGATATAATAACAGAAAAAAGAGGGCCACTTAATCGTATGACATGGCGCAACATCACAGTAACGCGGCTGATTCCGTCTGGCCATTTGGGTAATTGAAATATACCCGTCTGCCGTCCGAAAACCTATTCAAACATCGAAAATTTGAATGAACGAGAGCTTGGAAATCGAGAATTCTTTTTGAACCAAAAAAGGATTCGACTCGCACACGCCAACTTTGCATTCATCCGCTGTGTTAGTTGCATAAAAGGGCAGAGGGGGCCTTTTCATCCTGTTCGGAAACATGTACAGATATATATTTAAACATATGTTTCCATAAAATCCCTTCCCTGCAGTTGGAAAAGCGGTTAGTCCGTTTTATTTTATTTTATCATTTTCCCTAGCTTCTTTTAATATTAATTACCTTCAATCTCAGGCACTTCATTCATTCACCGTGTAGTAGATTAGCCACATATATCCGTGGGATCTTTTTATTCCATGGTCAAGTGAGGTTAGGCGTAGCGCACGAAGTAATTTGCGTAAAATGTCACGGATTAAAAAGTCGCTCGCCGATCTTGGGAGGCAGAGGTTCGTGCAATTATTGACGACTTTCCGAGAGACGCGCTGAACGACCGGCAGTACTTGAATCGAGCTACCGCTGCTTTCAGCCTTCGAAATAAGTTTAATTAGTTAATTAATAGCGTAATTGGCATATCGTCAAGATGGCTTCACAATTGTACTTGGCGGTGGATCATGATAGCCATTCATTGCTTGATTTATATCGCACAATAAAGATATATCTTCGTCATTAAAGTTGTTCATTTAATGAAAGATTTGAATCGATGCAATTATGTGGCGAATTATTTGCCATAATATTAAGTACTAGAAGCCCAATTAGATTCATAACAAAAGATTTTTGCATGCCGATACTGATCATGACTATGTTGTTAATCTCGTCTAAATGAACATGCACAGTTATTGCAAAATACGTGCACTGTTAATAAAAGACACCCTTCTTGTAATAAATCTTCATTGGTACTAATTTCCCTTCCATGAATTATCATACATGCCACAGGGGGCGCTTCATGCGACCTAACAAAGGTAGCATTATGGTTATTACTGATACAAAAATAACAGAATATATATAGGAATTCATCAGATCTAATCGACGTATCTCATTCGTTCAAAAACCTTTGAACAAAGCTAGTTTCATCTTCAGCGTCGCAAAGGAAGTATGTCTATCAAACAGGTAGGTGGTGGTCGGCAAGACACATAAACAACACATAGAGTACATAAAGTAAGTATATCCGCTATACACCAATACCCTAATACACTAATATCCAATGTAAAATATAAACAAAGTTAAGTAAATATATTTTGCTGGTTCGCTGCTTGGGAGAAGGTATAAGTAGGTGATCCTCGCAAATGGAACCTGGAACGTGCTTTCATATCTAGCGTTAAGCATTGGGACGAAGAAATTCATTCTTTCCAGTAAGAAAGCACAGTCAATATTATTAAAACTAGCTTATATACGAATCTCTCATATACATTGTCTCTTGTTGTGCTTAAAGCGGGCAAGCTGTGTCTAAGTAAAAGATCTTCCTGAGGAGTACCTCTTGAAGGGTAAGTGCCATAGGTTTTAAAAGATACAAATCTCAGGAATTTGCAATGGATGCGATCTAAACTGAGAAAATCGAAAGCGTCTAGACGTTTCCAAATTAGAGATGCATATTTGAGCTTACTCAAGACAAAGGTAAAGCATAAAAGAGACGTATCTTTGCAATATTTAGAAATACGCATAATAAATCCAAGAGATTTTATGGCTTCAGAACAAATTCGGGCAATGTGCGGTCTAAAAGTAAGCACAGAATCAAAAAGTACACCCAGATCCAAAAATTCGAATTTACGTGTTAAGACGTTATTCATGATGTGGTATGATGAAGCAAATCGAGAGGACGAACGAGTATAAGTAACAACGCGACATTTTGCAACATTCAGGTTGAGTCCGTAGCAATCACGCCACGCAACCACAGAATTCAAAACACATTGGAGCTTCCTCATGTCATCAGCGGAAGATACTTTGGAGAAAATCTTAATGTCGTCAGCATAAGCGAATACCCCTGTACTCGGGGAGGTCAATTTGAAGCAAAAGATCGTTAATGTAAAGTACAAACAGCAAGGGCCCCACATTTGATCCCTGCGGGACACCCGAGGTAGGAATAAACTCACCAAAGCAGTATCAATTCTATGTGACATAACACCTGCTTTGCTTCATATACGACATAAGAAGAGTGACAGCGGACGGAACAAAACCCAGAGAAGTCAACCTGGTTACGTCTGTCCCAGAGCTCGCTGATAAATTGGGTTAATATTACTAAATTAGTAATTGTGGATCTCCCAGGCATGAAGCCATGCTGATTTGTAGAGACAGTAGAACGAGTATTGGAATATATACGTGTGTATAATACCTTCTCTATGAGTTTGGCAAAATTCGATATGATGGAAATGGGCTTATAATTAGATAGTAGTTCACTGTTATCCTTCTTAAACACACTTTTCGGATTACTCCTCCCGCACAAAGTATTGATTAATTCGGGACGACACGTGTTTCGGGAATACGTGGATTCCCATTA
>JARFOC010076482.1:0-15354 GCA_031763485.1 Osmoderma eremita
AGGCATAATTTCCGAAAAGATCGGTGTTTGCAATATTCTTCGTTTTGACCAATACATGTTTATTTTAGATTTTTTTTACTTGTGACATTATGATGCACAACGAAAAATATGCTTTGACATCATCGTTTGTTAGTGGAAACCATTCTTCGTTCATTTTCGTATTCTGTTCCATTCTCATTTGAACTTCATATCGATTTGTTTCTCTGACTATCATCAGACCAAAAATCATCAGATGAAACTTGTTTGAAAACACACGGAGGTTTTGCATTTCCTCCCAATCTTCGTAAAACTGAAGGCTTGATACCGGAAATCTGAGTAATTTTTTTAATAGTTACAATATTTTCTTTTTCTTTCCAATCCATTCGTCCTCTTGTCCGTCAGAATCATCACTGCTTGATATAATTCTTACGAGTTTACGAACATTTCGTCGAATGCAGCTAGCTTCACTTGAATTGGAATCATCACTTAAATAATCAACGGTATGAACATTTTGATGAATCGTTTTCAATTTCACCGCCCACTAAATCTTCATCGTCACTTTCATATAATACGTTTAATTCAGACATATTGTAAGGATTATTTAGAATTTTTACTAAATTCAAATATATAATCTGGCATTCGTTTTGCGGGATCACTGTTATACTGACAATGAGTAGTGCTTTCAATGTACTTCTTTCTGATTTACTTGTTTGCCGATGCGTTTTTGTTGTCGGTACTGTTGCAGAGGTAGAAGGGGAGAGCATGTTGGACATTTTAAATAAAACAGAATCGATGCACGATTTTCGGCGTCCGCCGGAGACAGTTCTTGACGTCTCGGAGACGTCAAAGTCTACAATGGCACATGAAATAGATGACGTCTCCCAGACGTCATTGTATGCCAAGGGGTTAATAAAATCATATCAAACCCCTTTTTTGCAACTTCCACTTTCAATTACAGACACATTAATTAGTTGTAGAAGGCAATGTGTGTTTATTTGTGGGGTTAATCTTATAAATGATTTTTGGGCATATAAAATCCTTATAAAGACAGTATGCCGAAAAAAAATATGTTTCTTTTTCTACTTTAGGATTAGTGGTTAGTAAATCTTACAAATTTACGTCAATAGAATTACCCGATTGACTATATGTCAGCTTTCCTTGCTGCTTTTATATGTATATGTACTATTTGTGTTTGTTTTGTTCTATTTTTTATTAATAAATATTCCCCACTAATCAAACGCCTTTCCACAAAAAATTATAGGACCATTGCAAGAAAGAAAAGGCTGAGCGATGGATACACTATCGACCATCATTGTTTCAACACATCGGAACCCATTCGTCCCTCAAGGGAAAGGTACAAAAACTAAAGGTAATTATGAAACCTATTCAATAAGATATTAACCGAAAACGTGAATTATTCATTATATCGTTGAGTGGAAAAGATACCGAAAACTTTTACGTTTTATCAAAAAGATTGCCACCCTCTCGAGCCCAAACTTTTTCCAATCTTCGTTGTTTACCCGGCAACCAACTTTACTGTACATAACTTTAAGATTCGATTCCCTGCGAACCGAAACTCGAGAAGTTCATCCGATGTACATTTCTGCTTCTTTATTTCGAATCAAAGTTGACGGGACTACTCTTTCCGTGAGTGAAGATCAAGCAGAGAGAAATGATAAATATCTGCCGCTAGGAAGTATTTTCCAATTTGAAGTTGAGTAGTTATGAAGTGACTTCTGAGAAATATTGCTCAGACTTTAACGAATTGAATTCGCGGGAAGTTATTGGCGGAACGGCAGGGCTAAATACATTTCAATGAAGAAATATATTTTTATATATAAGTTAAGTTCTTAGGAATTTGAAAATTTAAAATGTTGCCACCTCAAAATGGTCGTGAAATTTAATTTTAAGCTGGCTGGTATTAAACTAAAAACTTTGTATTGATGATAGAAGATGTAGAAATCAATTGAGAAGAAATTCAAATGAACACAGAAATGATTATTAAAAAGTAGAATGATTTGTTCTGATGGGATCCCATAGGAATTTTCATAGTGTATATGTCATCCGAAATTGTGCCCTTATTACTTCAAAAGTTTAATCAACGTAATGTCATGCGATATTAAAACTTCTTTGGATTGCATCACAATCAATCGTCTTTTAGTTATTAAAATTTACGGAGAAGAAAATTGTAAACAGTGACTAACTTGTTATATTAGAATAATTTCAAAAAATCTCACTTTTTAAAAATACTTTAAACATGTTAGGAATTAATGACTAGGTATAGAGATTGCTTAATAAAAATGAAAGTAATTGAAGTATTCTTTCTTTTTATGATATAAAATACAGGGTGATCCCTGTAAAATAATTGAGAAATTAATGTATTTGAGTTTTGACTCGCCCTGTATTTAGTTTTGACAATTTTGGAAAAATGTCACTTTGCTATAAAAGTGGTCCAATACAAAAAATCTATGCTTGTAAAAGAAAAATTTCAGACTGTGTCGTTTGCAATATACGAACTAATAGTGATTTGCATATAAAATTGAAACTAAACACGCTGTATAGTGAAATGAAATTTTATATTGGGTGTGTGAAGCATGAGGTTAATCTAAATCTGAAATAATATATAGGCTGTTCCATTTAAGAAAACGTATGTTTGGTTCCCTGATGATACGGAATAACCTGTATATAAAAAAGTAATTTTAAAATATTAGGCTTAACCCTCTCATGGCTGAATTATATTATGTAATTAAAAAGAAATATTTGACATTTTAATCTAGCAGCAGCAGCTAGCAGAAGAAGCCGTATATGCGGGCTTAATAGCAACAAATTAGCAAATTGGATACTTAGGGGCTGTTAAGGGGTACGTCGCGAATTCGCTACTATAGAAATTGGAGTAAGTCGTATATTATTATATTAATTATACGTGAAATTCTTTAAAATAATTGGAATGATTGTTCAAACACAAATTGAAAACTGGTTTGTCGCGAATTAGTAACATACGGCTAAAAGGGGTTAAGTCCGTCTACAATTTTTCGCAAATAACTTTTTTTTTGATATCCGATATGATAAGGGATATATCGAGGTTTGCCACACTAATGCGCCCATACCTTAGTATACCTTAAACAATTTGTTTTTGAGCAATATTTTGGAGTGGCTGCTTACTTTTCGGTTTAATTTAAAAACAATTACCATCAGAAAGTGGTTTCTTTGATATTCCCATTTCTCCATAGGTTATACAGAGTGATTTGTTAAGCTTATGATAAGCTGTAGCATATGAAAGCTGAAGTGATTCTAAGAAACAATGATATATGATCCGATTATATGTCTGGTCTTCTTTGTGTCAAAGTTATATGGCGTCTTAAGTAATATGCTTTATACCTTTCGAAGATGCGTTCATTTACTATAATTTTCTGTAATTTTTGTATATGGGTTTTGTGATTGAAACGCTAAAGAAACAACCAGAGAATACCAGCACAGGTACCCAAACAGGCATCTGTAACGAATAGGCTCGTATTATTTTTAGTCCGGCATTTCGAAAACTTTAAAATAAAGAGAACCAGAAACAGAACAGTTGAAATTTTCAGCGTGTGCTGAGCATATACCTATGCACCTAGCACCTACCTATGCCTGCAAAGTTTCACGTGATTCGGCTGTGAAGCATGAGGTTAATCTAATAATATTGTCAAAACTATGAAAAAAATGCTTAATTTTTCAAAATAGCCATTTTGCATACTTTTGAGCACTAAATTCGATCTTTCCGACGATAAAATAAAGATAGCCGAGACATATTATACACCAAAATAAGCGCCATTCCACGGTGCATCGACTGGTGAAAACCAAATTCCGATAGCTCTAACCGTTTCCGAGATATTACCCATAATGTGTGAAGAAAATAGTTAATTTTGAAGTACAATCGAGGAATTTTGGAGGAGCGTAGAGACCGAACCAGAGGGTCTAGGCAGTTGAAATTTTCAGGGTGTGCTGAGCGTATATGGCTAACTATCCCTGCAAAACTTCACGCGATTCGGCTGTCTAGAACTGTCGGAAGAAAATTAGAGTTGAGCGACAATCTAGGAGGTTTGAAGCACAATCGAGGAACTTTGGAGGAGCATAGAGACCGAACCAGAGGGTCAGCGTGTGCTGAGCATATATGTCTACCTATGCCTGCAAAGTTTCACGTGATTCGGCTGTCTAGAACTGCCTAGATATTGTCAAAATATGAAAAAAATGATTAATTTTGGGCTATTTTGCATACTTTTGAACACTAAATTCGATCTTTCCGACGATAAAATAAATATAGCCGGGACATATTATACACCAAAATAAGCGTCATTCCACGGCGCATTGACTGGTTCGAAAAACTGGACGAAATTCGGATAGCTCTAACTGTTTTCGAGATATTAGCCAAAATGTGTGAAGAAAATAGTCAATTTCCCAAGTTTTTACATTAAAATCGCATTTTCCGAGCCAAAAATAAAGATAACCCCCATGTATTATACACCAAGATTCGCATCTTTTCACGACGAATCGAATGGCGCAATATTCGCCATTCCAGCTCTAACCGTTCTCGAGTTATTCGCGATCAAAGAAAAAGTTAACAAAATCGAATTTTTCCGACACCACGAGACGCGGCTTTAGATAACAATTGGAACGCCCCGAAGCGGACTAAAATATCTCTTTCCGTTTTCGAGATATTCGAGGTTAAAGTTCTTACTATAAAAGTTGTCGCTAGAGAGATTGCTTCTATGCGCATTTCAACGAGCATTCCAACGCCGCGAAGATAATTAAGATATCTCTTTCCGTTCTCGAGATATCCGCGGTTTTTCGTGGGGACGCTAAAATTGCATCTACGGCACGTCTGTACGGCACCATGGGAAGCGCATTTCGACGAAGAATCGACTGGTGAAAGACCCGTTCCGCTAGCCCTAACCATTTCCGAGATATTGTCAAAAATATGAAAAAAATGCTTCAAAAGATGATCCGATGTATGTTCCTATAATACTTAGAATCGCTTTGACTATCATCTGCCAAAGTTTGTCATAAAGCTAACAAATACCTTTAAAATACTGTTTGAGACTCCAATTTAATTTTTAAAAATTCTAGGGGCATAAATCCTTATCTATCGTTAACTATGGTACAAACATGATTAATAGAGTCCAGTACAATTGACAAGCGAGATTTAAAGTGAATCTTCATTGGTAATCTCATTTACAAAAATTGTTTTCGTAAATGTTTCATATCTGAAACTACGATTGTTTATACTATCTTTTCAACAATGTGTTTTTGCCTTTAGCACCAGCTTTTTTAAAGAAATTTTCGATAATTGCAATTACCTAATATGATTTCAGAATGTCGGATCCATTTTTTTAAAGATTATCTATCTTTTCCAATCCAAAAGCGAGAACAGTTGAGCAATAACATTTAAACATCTACTTATGCATAATGTGGAATGCGATTTTTTCTGTGTGCGATTATATAGTTCTTTTTTATGGTTGGTTTTATAAGAAAGTTTTGCCATAAACTTTTAAGATTACAGATGCTTAGCCTTAACTTATACTAGCGCCATTAAAAACTAGTTAGATGTTTATGGCGCTGTAATGTTTCATCTTTTATACTAAATCTTCCATTCCAGCACAGTATTTTACGATTAATTCAGCATTGTATTGCTATAATAAAGAACAAGCGTTGTATGAAGCACTATGAACTATTAACGGATAAAGAACGGTTGTTTCGCAGGAACTAGACCAATAAAAGGTTATTCCAAAAACTCAAACCTGTATTTACAAATAGTCGTGTACGAATCGATTTAATATTTTTACCTATATATCTAGGAAACAAATCCTTCATCAATTGCTCCAAAAGACATAATTATTGCATGCACAATTCCGTTTAAGGATAATTAATTGTACGTTCCTCATTTGGCGAATGTTTCGATACCTAATTAAGACGATAATCAATCTATGTGGTTATAGACGACCTGGGAGCAATCTAATTTGGTTAATGGTTCGTGAAACTGGGGCACATGGTTAAACTTTACCGCGAACATGCCACGCAGTGCTAAGGCTTTTAAAAAATTTTATTACTTGAGTTAATAACCTGAAAATTTATGACGGTGACGACCTTTTCAACCTAAAGTTGATGACCCTGTCAAAAGGTATTATGAGGTGGATAATGTAAAAAAATAAATTTATATTTTATCTTTTACTCATCAATGTCAACGATTATATAAATGGAGGATTTTCTCCCTTTTTCTTCCTTGTATTCTTTTCGAGAGTCGAGAATTATGTCTCATGAAAATTCATCCGTGAAGGACTATGAGCTGGTATCACCAATACGGTAGTGCAAATGATTGGGAGTGGATAATGTTTGTTTAGGCGAAATAAAAAAAATAGTGAGTGTTTAAACAAAGCAGGGTGTGTTATAATTGTAATTAATGCTAATGGATTAAAAATTGAAGTAACTGACGAATAAACTGTATGAAAGAATACTGTATGCGATAAGTTAATCGTTATTGCGACAGTACGAGTTGGGTCACCTCTGATGTTGATGTAAAGAAAAAATTTTAAATAAAGAGAATTTAAACTAAAAGGAATTTATAACGATACGATTTGAAGTACCTACTTAGCTGTTTGACCATGTGTGAGTACGTGAGCCTTGGATGGATGACATGGGAGTTCCTAACTTGAAGAATAGGCTTCGAAGCGGTGAAGGTACCACCTAACACGTACCACATGGTACTTATAACAACAAACAACATTGTCACGATCGGACGTAGACGAACGGTTTGTTCTGTCCTGGACGGACGGAGAGGAAGAGCTCCGGGTCTTGTCCTGGTCGGACGAAGAGATGAATTAATTCGCTATTAATTCGGGATGAAAGTTCATATAAACGACCGAGAGTTAGAAGTCTTACCTTTTTCAAGTTTCACTCTTTTCTCCTATGTACTCCTAGTTGTTTTATTACTTCCATGGGCTTCGATTTTTTCAATTTTTCAACAACAAACAACATTGTCTTGTCGTGATCGGACGTAGACAAACAGTTTATTCTGTCCTAGATGGACGGAGAGGAAGTGCTCCGGGTCTTGTCCTGGTCGAACGAAGAGATAAATTAATTCGCGATTAATCCGGGATGAAAATTCATATCATAAACGACCGGGAGATAGAAGTATTACCTTTTTTCAAGTTTCACTCTTTTCTCCTATGTACTTCTGGTTGTTTTATTTCATCTATAGCCTTCGATTTTTTGAATTTTTCAACAACAAACAACATTGTCTTGTCGTGATTGGACGTAGACGAACGGTTTGTTCTGTCCTGGACGGACGGAGAGGAGGAGCTCCGGGTCTTGTCCTGGTCGGACGAAGAGATGAATTAATTCGGCATGAAAGTTCATATAAACGAACGCGAGTTAGAAGTCTTACCTTTTTTAAGTTTCACTCTTTTCTCCTATGTACTCCTAGTTGTTTTATTACTTCTATAGCCTTCGTTCTTTCCATTTTTTAAAAATTTGTAACATTTCCAGACATGTTTCTTTCGCCTTCCTTCTGTTCTTATTCTCTCTAGTTCTAATTACCTTTCAATTTTATTTAGTATATCGGATCTCTTTATTTTACTCCTCGTTGGGTTTATTTTATTTGGTTAGGTTTCTCAGATATTTCGTTTCTGTAGCAATTATCGCACATGACTATATATTGGTTATTGTATATTTTATAGATATGAAAGTTTTTGTCCACTTCCGTCTCCCTTAGTATTCTACTTAGCGAAAAATTATTATCTTTTTATTGCCTTTTTTTATTCTGTTGGCAATTTTCAGGTCCTAATCTCCCAATCTTCGCTTATCACAATATTATTAAAACTGAAACAAAAAATACCCTTACCGTCTCAATGAGCGAGAGGTTCCAAATACGTATTTCGGCAACTGAGTTGGCGTTCTCAGTAGAACCTACAAACGAGAAAGTGTTAGACGTAGTGTAGGTTCTTCATCAGAACACCAGTGGAGTAACATTTCAGTGTTATTTATTGCATTTATTGCTTTATTACATAGAATGCTGACACGTGGAAACTTTAACAGCATGGAAAAAAAAATTATTTTTATCACGGCCAACTAATGATTAGAAATTTTTAAAGGCTTATAAGTCCGTAACCAAGACAATTGGACCAATGCGCTTTTTCATTAAATAAAAGCATTTTTTGTTTATCTTATCTTATCTTTATTTGTTTCAGAGTTATAGGGTCAACTCTGAAACAAATAAAGATCGGGCCTATGTTCATATAACTTTTTTTTAGAATTGCATCAGCTATCATCTGCCAATGTTTGTCATAAATCTAACAAACCACCCTCTATAATCCTCATTTCTGATAAATCTGATCTTTTGAGTTCGCGCTTACAACATTAGTATCTCGAATAAATACAGCGACCATAAGGTTAAATCCTCAAATTCTTAAATAAATGGCGGCAAGATTCCATGGGTGAGATTCCAACTATACACCTAATGATTTTCTTTCGACAAAAAAAATTCTCTTTCCACATGGTCTCGATCCCCAAAACATTATAGCATACCGCAGACTAGACTCTATGTAGGAAGCACAAAACAGGTGAAGGATCTTGGTATCCACTGCACTTATTTTAGACAATTTCACATTGAACAATAGGTCTGCCGCTATATCTAACATAAGGACTACTGCTCAGATTTGCAGACGCTCGAAAATGCCATGGACCTGTTTATAGATCCACAACAGATCTATTGCGAGCCTAAGACCGTTGCTATCAGCTCATATAGTCATTCGGGAAATGACAGAATTTACTTCCATTGAAACAAAATTCAGTATGAATTCGGTAATAGTGCAACTGACATCATCAGCGCACTCAGACATTAAGCACGAGGGCAACGACATACGTATGTACGTAGGTCGATAACATAAAATATGAACAAGGAGGTCCAAGAACAGGCCCTTGCGGAACACTACAAGTCACTTCCGGCATTGAATGAAGGGGCAACGATATAGGAAGTATGTGCGACATTGAAGATAACGTAAGGTAGTCTAGGGTCAGAAGGAGCGGGCGAAGAGTCTACGTTAATAGAATGACCGATGATCGAAAACCGAAAGCCGCAAGACCAGTTGGAAAATCACCTAAGCGCTGGTACGAGTGCTAGATATCACAGTAAAAAATCAGTCTACAAGGCTTGAAAAAAAAGTAGAACATATCAAGAACGTATCGGCTTTTCGGTTCTTACTACTTCTTTTGCTATTGATTATCATAGTTTTGCATTTCCTTTTGATGATATCCATTGGCTTTCTCAACTATTTCCCTATCCAAATGACTATTTTGATGTGTAAACCTGCTATTAAAATATTGTCATTGACGTATAAAAAAGATATTGTTTATTTCTGTGTCTTGTGTGCTTTAAATTTTGATTTGGAACTCATAAAAGAACGCACTTACCTGAAGTAAGATTTATTCGCAAATTCTCTTATTTCTCACTTAATTTTTTCTGCGAAAATGTAACACTTTCTAGGACATATCTACAAAATAATACCCCCCGTATATTATTCAACGCAAGCGTATGAACGTAATGGTTTCTCTGAACTATTTACGTAACTGCAACTAGCGCCAACTTTAATGATGTTAGATAGTAGGAAGTTCCTTAACGTTTCTATGATTGCACTAAAAGCTCTTACAATCGCACCATTTCTACAGTACGCGGTCGCCAGGTATGTAATATTCACCCGGCATAATGCGGGGACACTGGAGGCGCTAGATTAATGCGTGTAATTCTATTATCTCGCGTATAATAGGGAGCCGCGCTGAAATTAAATAATTCACTCGGCAACACGGGCCGGATAATAATTTATGGAGTTCCAGATATGCCGTTCGTGCCATTTGTATCTATGCCCGGGCACGTTTTGCATTGCGTCGAGCTTTATTATACATAGTAAAGTCTAGGTGTAATTATGTACGTACGTGTACAGTCCGTTAATACATGAAAACTATTTGCAGCTTTCATGTTAATGATATTTAGAGAAACACTTCTGATTGTAATATATGTACGTATATGTACTATCAACGCCTTTAGTCTTGACTTGCTGAAACGGAGGGATTTCGTGAATTCTGGAAATACACATGCATTAGATTTCGTTCTCGTCTGTTCCGTTCCACTTTAACCCTTATCCACGGACGCACAAATATTAGGACACGGCTGCGGGACTACCTCCTTAATCATTATACAGTCGCGTCCGCCTATAACGATGGCGCTGGTGCGACAAAAATTTGTCCGCTATATGCGAACGCTCGCTATAAGCGATTTTTAGGGTTGTAACATAAATATGTACTTATTTAACAGTATAAATATTTATTGAACATAGTATATACAATGCTTTACTCTACATTAGACAAATCGGTACCTAAGTTCTTGCCAAGCAAATCGCATTTTTCACCCTGGTTCTCACCCGAAATAAAAAGAAATTTGAAGGCCAAGGAATGTTTCAGGCGAAAGTGGATGGCTACAAAAATTCCTACGTATTATGACGAATTTCGCAGACTGCGATCTCTAACTAAAAGCCAAATCTCAACTGCATATATGTCCTACGTCACGCAAGTCGAAGCTTCAATAAAATGTGATCCAAAGCAATTGTGGAGTTTTGTCCATGCCAGACGGGGCGCGTCACGTATTCCTGGTCGTCTATTACATAACGGAGCTGATTTGGATGATCCGAAGGAAATTATGAATACGTTTGCGCATATTTTTTCTGAAGTGTATATGCCGAACACTGGACTGAGTTTGTCTACTACTCTCCCCCAACTTGCGACGTTCGGTATTCATCCAATCTGCGACGATGAAGTAGCTAATATTATGGCCTCATTTCCAAACAAGATGACTGCGGGTGAAACTCATAATCGTCGTCAAATTCTGAATAAGGATAAAATCCAGCATGCTTATAACAATTAACAATAGTTTTCTTGTGAAACATGATTCCATGCTGTGTTTATAGCTAATATACCATCCAGTAAAGTTTAGTTAAAATCCTTATGCACTTGTGTTTCGGGAATAGGTGGATTCCCATTATCAAGTCGAATAGCCGAATTGGAATTCGGCTATTCGTCTTGATAATAGGAATCCACGTATTCCCGATACACGTGTCGTCCCGAATTAATCAATACTTTGTGCGGGAGGAGTAATCCGAACAGTGTGTTTATGGTAAATATTTATAGACCGCCAAATGGCAACTTTACCCACTTCTTTGAACAATTGTATACTATTTTGAGCAACTCTATTGACAGATCGTCCCTTGTGGGCTGTTGATCGTATTATTTCAATTTTTGTTATTATTTGTTCCTATTTTTTGTCTAAAAAAAATTTCTGTGGAATAAGTGTTTTTCACTTCTACGAATCAATACAAGCGATATGCGTATTTTGCCGTTTACTTACTTCCAATTAGAAAAAGGTAAACTATGCTCGACACGTTTCGTAAAATGTTGATCAGTTTTTTAAAGTTCCTAATGCACTTGTATAAATTATCGTTGACCTTTTCTTTATATACTTGTTCACATAGTTTGGATGACCGAAGATTGGTAACATTAGCAGTTATTGTCAATTTTAAATTTAATAATGGTTTTAATATTAATTGTAGTTATTGGTCATAATTACCAATTTGGTAAATTGTATTTTACACACAGAAATAGATTGCAAATAATCTACATATGTTTCTAAACACATCTTCCTCAGCCACGAGGAGCCGTAGTAAGGGGTTTGTCTATGTTAAGCCCGAACAGAACAGACGCGCAAAAAATCTAATGCTTGTAAGTATATGCCGTCGAAAGATAGCGTGTAGAGTATTTTCAGAAATCACGAAAATCGTCTCATTCGGTAAGTCAAGACTATATATATATATATATATATATATATATATATATATATATATATGTATTTAAAATTATAAGCCTCCAGTTCCAAAATTCTTTTGTGGCTTTGAAGAACGCTTTGTGAATACTGTATATTTGCATTAACTCTCAAATTCTCAAATAAAATCATGCATCAGCTACTACTACACATACAATTCTAGCAGGAGTTTCATTTAGAAACGCCATTGAATGCCAAATATAGGCTACAACGAAAGCTTTTTCCTTTAGAAGGTATATATATATAATCGTATCATTGAACTAACAATATTTGTAAGGATTGAAATAATGTAACACAGTGATAACAGAAACAACTACCAAAATGAATGTGGGCGAAGCACCTGGATATGATGAAGTGACGACAGAAATGACAAAATATTTGAATGAGAGAAATATAAAATGCGCATCCGCAGGCGCTATCACTAAAAATGATTAAGTCTTGCCTGTGCTGATATAAAATATGATGACAAAACTATTATGTTCCTGTTGTTCAATACGTGGTGGAAAATGATTTCTTTGAAAATGTTTATTAATTTTCTCGATCCTTTTGTCACTTAAGAAACATCAAAAATGCCAAAAACAATGAACCATAAAAATGCTATTATCGGCGCATGGTTTATTGCTGGAATCACCATACTAGCAAAAGCAATCAGTCCATGCACTGTCCGAGCTAGATGAAGTGTACTGCATTACTGGCGCTATTGCATTTGTTTCGATGACTTGTGTGTTTGACCGGTGTCCCCTAGATGGGGTATGTCGTGGCGCAGGCAAGTGGCTAGGACATTTCGCAATAACTTAGAGGCGCATTAGCGATGAAAGTGGGTTTAGCATTCGGAGAGACGCTGATGACGCCTGGTAGGCAGAAACCGAGTCCGTCTTTAATGCTTGTACCCCTTTCATTGCTTTTGCTAGTACCGTAAAGTGGGGCTACTTTGTGACATATTTTGAGGTGTTTGTGTGGCATCTTAATTCTTTTCTTGTGTTACAGTCTTTCAAATAACCTCATTTGGTGGGTTCACCTTTCGACTATATTGTGTAAAAAATTGAAGTCAAAACGTTTAATACAAAATTGTATAGGTGCAAAAAAGTAACCCCAAGAGTCGGGGTTACTTTGTAACACCTACATATTTCTATTGAAATCAAAGGAAAATGACTACAGCATAAAGTAACCTCTGCACTGATTCTACAGAAAAAAACTTATAAGTCTATACATGTTTTCAATAAAAAAATACGCAAAAATTAAAAAGTGAACATTTATTTGCAAAAATTAAAATCTTGAGAGCAATTAAAAAAAGACATTTAAATTATCTAACCTAAGATTTTCTAAATATAAAAAAAAATTAAGCAGTAACGAAAATATCCTCTAATTCAGGAACATCGAATAACGTTCTTTTTCCGCGTCGTTTTGGGAATTCCAATTCGCACGATTATTAATAAAAACAAAATTATAAAGTCCTTAAAAGAGTGCCATATTAACACTAAAATAATGTCTACTATTATACTTTCAGGAAAAGCTTACATTTGATAAGAAATCCTGTGTAAAACTCTTTCACCAACAGAAAGTTTCCGCATGAACTGTCATTCATTGAATTTGATTGTCAACTAAGTCAAGCCCAAACCATGTGCGCGTTTAGAGCAGGAACTTAACCCTATGTTTGACAGGTGGCGAACATACTCTAGTTTTCTGGTTTAACCTTAAAATAAGCCCGGCATTTTTACGGCCTTTTGTTACTATTCGATTGTGAAAGCTTTTAGATGTGAGATGAGAAAAATCATATCAAAACTCACATCAAATTATTTTTAAAATCCCTGTTTTATTATTAAGTACGGAATAATTAGAGTTTCTTTGTCAATTTTTAAAATAGGTTGAATCTATCCGTAATTTTGTCATAAAACTAAAAATTAGTTTTTCGGAATACATTTGCTAATTAGTTTTTATTTGTTTCTTTTTCAATTACTGTTATCATTATTTGCCAGCTTCGATTTGTTTCTCCATTTTACGCACCCTATAAGAAGTTTATAGCTGAAAATGCACGGGTAACAATTAAGAATTCAAATTAACAAACTCGAAACAATATAAACTACTTCAAACCCATTTATACGAAATACTGAATTCATTCTTCCCCTACTTCACTACCACTGGCGGCACAGTTCCAGTTACACGCAGCACACGAGGTGAGGACTCGGACTAACTTTAAATTGGAAAATTCTACGTAGGCCCACATCGTAATGAGAAAAGTTCCTCCCACCTCCCTAGCCTTCTCACCGGATCTTATTCACGGGAGTTAGCAGACATCCCAAACTGACCTGGGCTCCTAACTAGAATGAATTCGGTGCGGTGTTTTAATTGACGGCGATTCGGCCGGTTACCATTTTAATGAAAACCGAGCCTCTGCTCTAATTCTTTTTCTGGGACGCGATTGCGTTTCAGGAGTAAAAACAACTAACGCGCTCGGTTCAATGCTTCAACTGGTTTTAATTAATGGGGGTTGAATGAGACAAGATAAACGCTATTAGTTCAATTGCTATCTGGGATCTTTGGAAATTTTTTGAAAACCTATTTTTTGTTAATTGTAGACTAATAGCTCTTCAGCACTCCCAAATGTATCTTCTTTTGGGCGATCAAATGATTTTTATGCTACCCTGAAAGAAAATGTGATATTACAAACATTTTATTGGGATATTATACAATTAAGTAGGTGTAATATTTTGGAATATTTACTTAGAATTATAAATTTATTTATTTATATTTGGACTTTTTTATAAATTAACAACATTATTTGTAAAAATATGCCATGTGTTATTTTACCAAATACTACGCTTGCACATAGTTCTATTTTTTTAATAATATGCAACGCCTTTTAGGCAGAAATTAAGTTTCATACATTCTGTGGTGTTGTAGAGGGGAAACTGGTGCTAATACATAGAATTATATATTATATCGTATAAAGGCAGTTACTGTAATTTACGGAACTGGGCGACTGCACTACATCGGCTACCGAAGACGTATATTGGATACGAGACTAGATTGTCCTCACACTGTTTATTAGTGACGAGTTACAAACTAGATAAAAAACACTTATTAACATTATTGGTGCTTTGAAGAAAAATTTCAACGAAGCTACCAAAAACTATCAGCTATATCAGTTTAATAAAAGAGTAAAAGCTAAATATTAAACAAAATTTCCTGGAAGTGTGTAATTATCAGAAGATATACGGAACATTGTAGCACGTTTGAAAATTAATGTACAGTGACTCAACCTGAAACTCGAACGGTATGGAGAGTATATATTGCAAAAATATTATCTAAACACAGAAAAAATACAATAACAATAATATAAATAAAACAGTTTTATACGAACTCCATTAAAAATTAACAACAAATTCAAAAACATTTAAAGAGATATTTGAAACAAGAAAACTGAAGACAAATTCAACATCAACCTAAAACTCGGACACGAGTAACTACTTATACCTAGA
>JARFOC010076503.1:0-15350 GCA_031763485.1 Osmoderma eremita
TGTATTGTCGATGTCGAACGTTTCGATTCGAATCGATTCGACATTCGATTCGACAGTAGTTCTGAATCCCCTAGCAGACGTAACTATCGAAAACAAAATTCCCTACACAATAAAGAAGTAAAATACATCTTCCATCAGTAGTTCGTATTTTCAAGGTATTTTCATTTCTTTTTTTATCACATCGGCAATCACTATGACAAATATAATGAATAAAGAAACTCGCCTACAGTTTGCTAAGCAAGGCTGATAACTGTTTTATCTGATCCTCGCATTTAAATTGAGAAAAGTTCATTGATTAATGTTTTTAAGGGCACATCAAAGAAAATTCAGAATAAATTAGTTAGAATTCCTCATTTAGTTATTTTTGTGCAGTCCTTAACCCTAAAACTCACGAGCCGCCACTGAGGAAATGCGTATTAAAGCCATAATCCACAAAACTTTAAAACAAAAAACGGTTTTGGATGGAGAACGTAGAAACTAGTTCTTGATCTGAACTTACCCTTTATATCTCTTAAATAATTTGTGTCTGGGAGGAAAGGAATACAGAAAGTTTGAAAAAAAACAACCGATTTTACGTGTACTTGCTTTTATTACAAGAGTGCATTCATTTGATTTGATAACACACTTAAATATTTTCAAAACCCCTTGTATTATCACAAAGAATACACGTAATGCAAACGGTAAGTTGTACATTTATTCACAAATATACAATCTGGATTATTCTAAGTTCGCTGTAAACGTACACAAATTTAGGGCGTTTCGTATATCATATAAGATTTGCTGCAATGTCGTCTGTGCTTAATGTACATATATTGATTATAATAGCACAATAGAGGCTCCTTATTCAAGTATATAATGTAGCATATTCACTTATTTCTGATAATACATTAGTAATGTAATAAGGACATATATAGACATGACATTATTTGTTATTAACATTTTATTATCTTAACATCGTCGTTACCATAAATGATTTATATATTATAATAAAATAGGACTCTGTTCAGTTCACATTTTTGTGTATCTACTAATTAGTATGAAATAGAAGCCGTTGAAATTCCCAAGACAGACTAAGCCTCCCTAGTAATAAGAGCAGTAACAAAAATAACTTTCCACTTTTAAATAATAAAATATTATAGAAAAAAAACCAAGAAAACGGTTATTGTACTATGCAACAACATATAACATACTTATTATCTACATTTAATAATTATCAGTGCTCACATTAATAACAATTATATACATAATACAAGATAAAGGTGTAAATTACATTAGAAGGTCATAGCTGTTCTAGCACACGGTTTGCTGGAAGAGAGCTTATGTCATTAAAACTTGGGGAGTGACAAAAGTACAGATACATTACTAAAATCTAGATACATGTATAACTTCGGTAATTAAATGGCAATAGGTTCTGTTTTGTTTTTAAAATGCACATAACTCTTTCTGCCATTTAACTACTGATTTAAAGTTTAATAAATGGGTGTACTCGCATAATAAGAGGAACGCTTGATCCCGTTTCTAGGTTTAACCTGATATTTTGTGACGCTAAAGCTAGTTGGTATTACTGTACATATTTGAAATTGAAGTTTCTCCAACAAATCTACAGATTAATTTCAATGATGAATGTCGACAAAATCTGTATTAAGAAAACATCAATAATTAATATTATAGATAATATTAGGATAAAGTTATATTCTTTTTGGTTGACATCCGCAGTAAATTAAATTATATAAAAGTAGGCTACTAGATAATTAAAATTTATAAGCAAAAAGAGCTGCTAATTTACGATATTCATAACTTATGAATCACAAGATAACTTAATACATACATATACGATGCCAGCAACAAATCCCGAGAACCACGCGACCCGTTTTTTGTTAGTTTGCAGTATGGGTTGGCAATAATAATGCCATTAGCGAGCATATCCAGATTAGTAACACAAGCGGCGTGACCAACTGATATAATTTAAGTTGGCGACATTTTCAGTCACGTGGCTCTCGCGATTTATTGCTCTCTCTGTATTAAGTGATGTCACCTCTGTTCGCAGATAAATTGAAATATGGGATAAATCGGCTGCTTTATAATTGATCTTACAAATATCCAAATAGTAATACACACGAATTAAAAATGTAGCTACTAAAATCACAAAGAAAAATAACAAATTGTTTATCCTAAAATTGGTAATTACGTTATTCACTAATAGACAATAAAGCGGTACTTACTCTTCATTTGTATTACAACACCTCTTTGTAAGTGCTTAATACATTACAGATAATTTTGTGACGTGACCGAGGAAATATTTGTAGAGAATTTATGGTTATGTTCTTGTTTTGGTTTCTTCCGATTTCTATCTTACTTTACTAAAACGAAATATAGTTGCAATAACAATAGTACAACCAGTGGCGGCTCGTGAGTTTTAGGGATTACGGCTGCACAAAAAAAACTATAAATAAATGAGAAATTCTTACCTCAATTTTATTAATTGAGGAAAAGAAAGTCCATGCTACGGATTTAGTATATCACGAACTCGTCAATAATTTTAGAATTGAAGTTTTTAGTAACGTTTTGAACTATTGATAACAAAGTGTTTTCAAGAATATTTTTATCCTTTTTAGAGTAGAAAAATCTGCGTTCTGTTTCGTCACTGGGGACATTAGTGATGTAACTAAATTACGTAAGAGTTTGGTAAGTTCTTCAAAGGTGTCTACGATATTAGTGCAACGTATAAAATCTGGGGAGTTTTAAAAGTGCTTCAGACAAATTCTCATATTGAATTGCGTAAAACGATGCACGCTCATCGAGTATAGAAGCACAACTAAACGGTGCTACGATGTAAACAGCCCCGTTCGCCGTATACCAAGCGGACTTTCGGATGTCGCCGGCACGTCATTCGGCAATTCAAACGGGCTAAAGTTTTTCGCCCGAAGACGTTGTGTTCTTTATTTTTTGTTGTATTTATTGTTGAGTGGAAACGATTTAATGAATTTAAAATATAATGTAATTCGTTTTAATTAATTCATAATCGAAGAAATTTTATTTTGTTTATATCTATAAAAAGTAATTTCGGAAATTACCTACTTGGGATCTTACTAATTTTGTAATGTTTAGTCAGTGCTGCAGTCTGGCAATCCCTATACGCCAGCCGCCACTGGAATGCAGTAAAACTATTCTAAATGAATATCAAAAAAATATATATTGTGAAATATTTAACATTTGCAAGTTTCAGCGCAATTTGTTAAAAAGAATTACATTTAGCTAAACATATAGACAAATCGAAGCTTTCATTTCATTATGCGAGTTTCACCTTACATTATTATTGACCGGCCTTCCGTAATGCCCCTCCCCGCCGTTTAGTATACTTCCCTCCCCTCCACTTTCAGCGCCACACCCCCTTACTCCTAATCCTAGTCTCGCGCAGCCCCGATAATCGTCAAGATGTACAAGAAGATGCGGGTGATATCCAGGTAGAGACTCAACGCCGCGAAAATATATTCTTCCGGTGACAAGGAGTATTTATGATTACCGCCCATCATCATTTGGGTATCGAAGACCAAGTAGAAAGAAAAGATTAGAGCACCGACCGATGCGTAAACCAAAGTGAGGATTCTATTCTGGAAAATGAGGGCGAATATGCCGAAAAGAAACAGCACTATTACGGCCACGAAGAGGAATCCGCTGCACGTAGTGAAATCCCATTTCGTTTGGAATGCGAACAACGTTAGGGCTAAGCAAATACCCGCCGTTATACCGACCGCGAATAATACTTCTTGCGACTGGAATTTCGATGAGGTACAAGCGAGCATGAACGATTCAGCTAACGTGAACAGTGCAAGCAAGATGAAATTCATCGGGGATTTTCGCCTGACCTCCCCGCAGCATGTTATAGCGATCAAAGTGACGAACATCACGACCAAAGAGACAATCCATAGTGCGGGATTGCGCTGGACGAATCTCTGGGTCGGTAGGTGGAACAGGAACCAGGCTATGAATCCTAACGTCACTAGCAGTTGGGCGCAGAGGATCGAGTATACTTTCCTTATGAAACCCCTACGGATGCTCTTGTCGTTGAAGCCGAAACCCTTCACCTCTTGGTCGTCTTCGTATGGTGTCCCGTACATACCTGAAAAATTGGAATAACGCATATTTCAATAACGGAAAAAAAAGATACAATAGAAGAAAAAATATCAAATTCTCCTTCTTTATATACAGCCGGCAGTTTGCTGTCTTTATCATTTTTAATATAAAACGCCCTCTATATCGTATCAAAGAAACTCAATTCAATTCAAGAACATACTGTATGTAATGTCTAATGTATCATGTTCGTAAAAATAGCAGTGTTAAGATAATTTGTATTTTTAACGTATCTAACGTATCCACTATACGCGTCTACCAACATCGGAACGGGGGATTGCTTTGTAAATGGCAACCGCGCATTCGAGCAAGGTTACGCACGCATGTCCGCTCAAACACGTAATACTACATTTTAAGAAAACAGCGTTGGAAGAGATAGGAGAAAATATCTCGGTTTACTATTGGCTGAAATTCGAGATAGATTTGCGCACACGAAAAGGATATAATTTTCGCCCAGTGAATTTATGTTGGATAAAATGAAATATCACTGATAACTGCTTTTTCTATGCTTACTGCAATGTCATTTGTCAAATTCAGTCGTTGCATTCCACTCTGATTTCGCTGTTTTCGTCTTCTTTTTCTATCAAATTGTTGATTGCTTATATTTTTCATTTTATTGTATTTGAAATATTGTCTCCAAAATTGTTCTTGTCAGAACTCGATTCACGTTATAGTTTATGATTTTTCGTAAACTATAATTGTTTATTATTTTAGTCAGCTGTTCCTGTTGAAATAAATTTGAATTTGCCGCTATTTCCAAATATATCCTTATTGCTCCTGTGTGATGCGTTCGCGGAACCCCGCGCCCACTACTGTTTTCTTAACGTGAATGGAGTTAATTTTTCTGTACTCTCAGATTACGGTAAAAAGTACTCTCTTATATTTTTTGAACTACTTCTGTGCCATTCGATCACTTACGGTATCATCTCCAAATGCGGTACACATTTTTCGCGTCTCTACTACAGCTTTCGTACCAAGTTTGTACTCATAGAGTAAACAACCTCGAATTAAGCCTGATTTATAGATTCCGTAACGGGATTCCATCCAAATTATAAATTCCGTAACGTATGAGTTAACGCATGCGCATATCCTTTATGTGTGGCATTCAAAAATTTGAACCTAACCATATTTTCATCTACGAATCATACCGAAAGATTTTATCTTTATCCATATACCTAAATTTGTTACTGAAAGGATTTCCTACGTATTCGTTTTTTAGATACGAAAACTCAGAATTTAATAAAAGTTTAGAGAGGCCTATTTGTATCTGTTAATCAAGTACTATTGTTGCAGCAATAACCAAAAATAATGACAAAGACCTTAATTGCCCGAATATATGTCAATAAACGTATCGTGAAATTCGGAATCTACTTTGCCGACGACGACCAACTGCAACTACGAATCCTATTGGTTCACCGTAACGTCCGTAAGGTAAGAGATAAAAGTTAGTCATCTTCATACGGCTACGTTACGTAATCTATAAATCAGGCTTTAAAGTTTTATTCGTATAATTATTTAAAACTAGGAATTAAACAAAAAAAAGCACAAAATGTGTATGTATCCGGTAAAAGAACGATTCATACTAAAGTAGATTACAGGTAACAAACAAGTGTTATGGATTAATAACTTAAAAAATATTCATTCTATACCAAAACCGCACGAACTTATTTGGTTACCTGATACATATAGACATTGTGAATGGCGAATGGATATATTCAGTGTGGTTGTGCATGGATGAATTCACCGTTCAATTCAGTAAGAATGGTGTCGAAAGACACAATTTTTCTATGAACTATATACGAACGTAAACTTAAATTTCGCGCTCTATTAACACACGACAAAAATTTCCTATTGTAATAGGGGATCACTACGTCACTCGGAATTAAAAAAATGAATGTAGAATGTTGGGTATGACAAAACTCTAGATATAACAAAGCCATTGCTTTTAAAGTTAAGATAAGGCAATTTTCAACGGCTGCGAATAGAGAGTCGGAACAAATTATACGAATATATACAAATTTTCCGATATAATAAAACAGTTGTAAATAAGACAATTTTGAATCAACAATTTTTAGCCACGAAAATTCAAGAGCCGAAGATTAAGATAACACTGGAAATGCGTAGACACAAGATTAACGATAAATTATTTGCTGAAAATATCTAAAACCTAAACAGTAAATGGAAGGAAGTAATAAGAACGCGATGAGTCAAATTAAGAAGTTAGATGAATATAAGAAAAGAACACATATTATAAAAGAGTGGTGTAAGCTATAGATATAGTTTTTAACATTAAAGTAAGTTATTATAATTGGTTTGCAATCATGCTTAGTCTTCTGAAGCCATGTGGTGTCATGTTTGGATGGTGTTAGGATCATGTCGGATTTAAAAAATAGAGTTTACATTACAACTCCTTATTTTTTCGCTCTCTTACGCAAACGATGCATTAACAATGCATAATGATTGCCTACATATATTAATATTCTACCCTATATTACATGTGTGAATGGTCATATTCATAATCCTAGCACGACATGACCGTAACACAACCCCAGCACGACACTAAATGTGCGAATAAAGCTTATGTAAACAATAGGTACATGCTATTATTTTAAGTTTACTGTTAAATATTGATCTGTACGTAATTAAAAAACAAATACTTTTGCAGCAAAGGATTTTCTTATACAATAAAGTACTTGGAAATCAATAATTATCCCAAAATATTAATAGCTTTTCAAATACATTTAAAAATCTTTTAAAATGAGCACCGACCTGATTTCGTTAAGTCCGTTTGACACGATGCTAGCTGTCATTCAATTTTTCATTCGTGAAACTAGACTTGTTACTATACTTGAAGATTGAAATGAAGTTGTGGTTCCCAAATAGTACATTGTGGTTAGCTTCATCATTATATCACTGCCAACTACATTCTCGTATCTTTGAATTTAGGTTATGTTTATGTTGTATGTGTCATTACCAAAGACGGAGCGTCGATGTCATAGGTATTTACAGATGTTGGCAAGCATGAAACGGAGGGAAAAACCTAACGGTTTTGTAACTATGTCATGTATAGATTATTATTAATATTGCATTAAATAAAACGTTGACTTAAGTGTTGTAAATACAGATTTCTCTTTATACAGGTAGATAATGGAGCTAGAGTGCGTGATTATAAGATATTTCAGATAGTAAATGTTACCTAAAAAGTTATTCAGATAAGAACGTGAACAACGCTGAAGGAGCATGTTCATTTTTAGATAGAGAATTGTCAAACGAGGATGTACTCTATGACGTGGATATCATTTGGGAACTACTTGCGAATGACGATGTTGAACTTTGAACTTATAAATGATAACATTTCTAAACAGGATACTGATATGCGAACAGTTATGTCTGCTAGAGACAAATTAAGCGTTTGGGTTGGCAGTACATTTCACACATACGCATATAATTTTAATAGGGAATTTGAGTATAAAAATTGAATCAAATCTATGAAGTAAACTAGCTCGACTTTCTAGCACTGAAAATTGGACAAATCTAGAATCGTGTCAAACAGGTTTTAGGGAATAAAATAAGACGTAATTGTAAATAATTCCCCACAATCAACATCCAAAGGTACATAAACCGAATTTTCCGTTACGACTTATTGTTAACTCTATTCATTCCATAACCTACAATTTAATATGTATCTAACATACTTTCATTGGCTTTCTCTGACGTCAGATCTTACAATATTGAAGATAGTTATGCTTTTGTTAACGCCACCAAAGGTATTATATTGCCTCGTAATTTTATTTTACTATCTTTAGATGTTGTTTCTCTTTTTACCAACATCCTCATCCAATTGGTAATTGACATTTTACAGTAACAGTGGCCCCTCGTCGAATCACACCACAAATATCACCACAATAATCGACTAGGGTTTGATCGAAAAAAGTATCTTCGGCGTCCTATCAATGAACGATTCAACCCCATGTACACTATAAAAACTATTTAACACGGCGGAGAAAGTGTTATAGTATAGGGTAGTATGTCATGGCGTGGTGTGGGGCCTATATTCCGAATCCAAGGAAAAATGGATCAATTTATTTATCGAAACATCTTAGAAAACGTGATGAAACCTTATGCAGATGACTCACTTCCCGTAACATGGACATTAATGCATGATAACGATCTGAAACATATCGCAAGAACCGTGAAACAGTGGTTATAAGAGAAACGCATTCGGGTATTGGATTGGCCTGCTCAAAGTCCGGACCCTATAGAACATCTATGGGCAGATTTTGAAACTGAAATATCATCTGAAAATCATTTATGGAATATTATCGAAGAGGCCTGGTATAATATTTCAGTAGAAGGATGCCAAAAATTGGCGGAAAACTTACCGAGAAGATGTACAGGGGTGTTGGTGAATAAGGATTTTCCAACGAAATATTAATTCTAAATGCAAAAGCGGTTTCGAAATTAGAATTTATTTGACAGATGTGCTATTTATACCTTTAGGAAACACCGATGTTTTTAGTGTTAATTTATTTTATTTGGAGGTTGGTGATTTTTTTGTATATTTTGCATAGCACAAGCTGTATGTTACCTGTATATTAAGTTTAAGTAAACACCATACTTATTAACTTTTACAAATTGATCAACATATCCTTATTGTTCTGCCGGTCCTGTTTATTTGGCCGCCATTGTATTTTGTATACACTTTGCATATTTTTATGTGATGTGGAGTGTTTTAAAGGTTTGTTAAGTGTGAGTGGCGTGCCACAGTAAGGTAATAAGAAACAACTAATATGCATATTACATTCATTTATTAATAAATACTCTTTGAGTCTAACAAAGTTTTAAACTGAAAATAATGAAAACGGCAGTAACTAAAATATAACATGAAATAAGCATTCTAGCAAGCACACAGAAGTATCCGGCCACTAACTATAAACACTCAAATCAATATTTAGTGGGGTAGCCCCTGGAGTTTATAATGGCTCCCATCCTGTTGGGCATTGATTTGACTAACACTGGGGCTTATCGCTTCGCATTCTTCCAACAGGTATCGTTTTACCGTTTCTTTATTAGAAATCTGTTTTTTGCTAAGCCTAATCTTTAATATTGCCCGCAAATGTTCGATCGGGTTGACGTTAGGTGACTGAGGAGGGGTTTTTAGTTGATGTCTGGGTTTGTATAGGAGCCATTCCTTGGATTTTTGAGCGCTGTGATTCGGATCATTGTCCTGTTGAAAGATAGTTATTTCCTACCCCTATCTTTTCTGCACTGGTTTTTAAATTTCTTTTCAATATATTAATGTAATGAATGTGATCCATTTTGCCATCAATAAATTCTAATTTTCCAACACCAGCCGCCGCCGTGGAACCCCACACAATAATTGAACCCCGTATTTCACAGTTGGTTGTAGATTTTCGTGATTAAACGCTGTACCTGGTGCTCGCCACACAAATTTTCCTCTGGAGATTGCAAACAATTCAAATTTTGCGTCGTCGGTCCAAATGACCTTATTCCAAACTTCGTCAAACTTATTCACGTAAGTGGTAGCAAACTCCAACCTTCTTTTTATGAATTTCACTAACCCTCTTCTTCCTAGCTGCACGTCCATTCTACTCACTGCTCGAATCACTCGTCGAATAGTTTCCACACTGACTGATTTCCTGTGGCTGTTTGCATGTCTGCACAAACTTCTCGGCTGCTCAAAAATGGGTTTTTCTTAATAGTTTGCAAAAGATTCCTCTCTATATGTTTGGACGTCCAGTGCACGGCCTATTAGTTAAACTATTGTGAACAGCAAACTTATGCATGATATCCTGTATAGTACTGCGTGGAATGCCGGTATCTCTGGCGACTTTTCTTTGTGAGTATCCTAGTTCACTTCAAGAAACAATTACCTGTCTCTCTGCCAGACTTTTTTCATGATACTTCTGTAATAGACTTATAAACGGTAACAGAACCTACACCAGTGACGTAAATCGAATGACTAATGAAATTGTAATCCCTTTCTGGCCGGATACTTATGTGTGCTTGCTACAATGCGTATTTCATATCATATTTTTTGTTACTGCAGTTTTTATTATTTTCAATTTAAAACTTTATTAGACTTAAATAGTATTAATAAATGAATGTAATATACATATTAGTTGTTTCTTATTACCTTATAATTTAGAAATGTTCTGTCCGTTTCGATAAATTGCATGGTGGCCGGATACTTTCGTGAGCAACTGTATATGCTATAAATAAATAACGAAATGAACGATTGAGTTTCATTAATTGACAAACCCAAAAAGAAACCAATTACATCATATATTATTCCCTATTTTTTGTCAAAGTGTTAACAAGGAAATTTAATCCATGATAATAAAGATATTATTTAATTTTAACTACTTACGGAATATAATTTAGCAAATTCTCTACACAAAACAAAATTCAATTTGAATGTTTAAAGTGTGATTGAAACATTAAATAAATAAAATATGTATCCTTTACCTCTAAATATGTTTATTGTTGTTGGTATAAAAAAATCCCCCAAAGTCACGACAAAGAAATAAACAAAAATTTGTCTGATATGTCTAGTAAACAAGTTTCTAGAAGTGACTCTAATATAATAATCTGTACACCACTGTTTACATTTCTATTTATTTTTGAGATAAGATTAGGTAAAGATAACCCCAACTAGCTGTTAAACAGAATCCGCAATTGTAATACGAGAAAAAATTGATTTTTGAATCTTCTTATTCAAACGCGAAAACTACAACAAAATACGCAAAAATTAACCGGAAAAAAAGTAATCGGTTTGATTAACTAAATGAGCAGATAAATAATAACTAATTTTTTTAACCTTATCCATACGTGTAAATCAACATTTTCTCATTTATCTTTATCAATTTATTCCGTGAATAACTGTAACGTAAAGATAAGTATGTTAATCTATATTTATTAGAAGTTTTACCCAATCCAAGTGAATTGACTTGTAATAATGGAATTTATAATTTGTAGTATGGAATTACTCAATTAAAAAATTTGTTAATACTCATGTACTTAGAAAGCAACTAAAAGAAAAGTATTTTAAACCAAGTTATACTTAAAGTAATCTAAATCCTTATATGACAGACCGTGCAAGCTACCGAACCTACAGCTATGCAATGCAAACTTAAAACAACTGCCTACAATAAAAAGCATGCAAATTAAATCGCTCGAAAATCTCCCAAAAGAAAAAGTGTCTACACAAACCAGCTCCATATGAAAACGGCGTTGTTTCACCTTGTTCCATGGGAGCACTGCCACCATAAGGTCCTGCCGGTTGTGGTGCGAATCCTGGTTGTGGTGAGAATCCCGGTTGAGGAGCTGCAGGATAACCCTGGTTACCGCTGGGGTATCCAGGATGCCCATAGGTAGGTGCTGGCATTGCTCCTGCGTAACCGGGTTGTGGGTATCCATCTTGAGGATATCCGGGAGCACTCGGATAGGTAGGATATCCGGGGGCACCCGGATAGGGAGGATATTGTTGCGATTGGTGGTCGCCTGTTAAATACATTTGTTATATGTTAAGTTTTGCGAATTGTAATCTTTTAAAGTATAATTATTCGCATTAAGATTGATGAGTGTAAGTAATAAAATATTATAAACTTACCCAAAGGGGGATGTCCGCCTGGATTATTCCAGTTACTCATCTTGGGCAATCTGTTACAAGAAACACTAGTTTGTATATATTTACATGCAATAAACGAATTTGTCCTCAATTTTACGCTATTCACTACTTGGAGCGATAAGCTTTTATGCACTACCAATTACAATTACTACTTACTACGTGAACGTAAAAATTTTACTACACATTTTCATCTGAGGAAAGCACCATTTTCATCTGAGGAAAGCACCATTTTCATGTGACATAAGTAAATAGAAAAGTCGATACATAAACACGGGAAATACGCAGTACTTACCAGCTGTTATTGCACGTATCGACTCTTTTCAAGATGTTATGGCTAATGAAGTCGTTATTGAATTCTGGTAAAGGAAGAAGGCGTTCTAGAATTGTCCAAAGAAACAGATTTTTCCCCGAACTTTCCAATAGAATACTTTGTAATACGGCAATTATATATGATTCATAATCGTTAGCACTTATTGCGTATGCGCGAGAAATGTCATGTAAACGTCTACTACCCACGATGTAAACAGAAAGATGCCAACAATTACTAAAAATTCTAAATACTTTTATTATTTTTATTTTATAATAAAGAAAATGTAATAAAGAAAATTAACCATTAGTAAACACTAATGTAGGTTATCCTGCATTGAAGGGACTGAGTATGACAACATGGAGCGAGTACCAAGCATGCCCAGTACTCTACCGGGGCAATACATAAAGTAAAACACGTCGCCATAGATTTGATATAGTAGTCTGTTCCCAAAATTGGAAGAAAAAAAATTAAAAATGGTTTTTAAGACATTTTATTGTAACAATAAAGGTTTGCATACACGTATTTTTTATGTTGTAATTAAAAATAGTAACGACACTGTAGTATTATCTTTTATATTTTCAAATTTCGCGCGTTAGGAAAGAGCGAGAAGTTAGAAGTAAGTGAAGTTTAACGTTGTTAAGATGGTGATATAAGAAACGGAGAAATATATATTATTAATATTAACAAATGTTTTATTCTACAAAGGAAGACTTGTCCATAAAATACTACAATACATAGTTCATTTATAAGTAGTTAATATAAATAAGATGGAATGTTAGTTTCGTTCAGGTTTCGTAAAATTGTCGAATATTCACTGTTCTGCCAATGAACCACAAATATTTATCTAAACAGCAGTTCGATATATATGATTGGTTGTGAGTGATATTATGATCAATGCATCATATCCATGTACAATGTACAAATAATCTGGAAATACGATTACATTAAGGTGGCTTATATAGTGGTTGCTATACAGAGATAATATAGTTTGCTATATAAGCAAGCTTATTTATTATTTTTCGTTAGTTTCTGTCAATTTTTTGGTTAAAGATTATTTGAAAATTTATCGAAAGTACACTTAGTGCCGCCCAAATTTGGAGAACCTCAGCAACATTGTTAGTGAACTGTGGAGGAGATATCATCATGCTAAAAAAACTTAAAAAACATGGAGGTTGGGAATACGGTTTTTTTTTTATGAAGAGATATATTTAAATTAAAAATACCGTTTGATAGTGTTACTAGGTCTACGAGCGTGGCCGAAGGGTGCATTAAAGAATCAGTGGCTAGTAAATCCGACATAACCCAAGCAGCAAAATTCAAATTTGCTGCAATTATTTTTAGTAACTTCAACTTAAAGACATTAAAATACTCATTAATATAATACAAAATAGTAGATAATTTCATGTTTTGATGTTGAAGTGAAAATAATTGTGGCAAATTTGAATTGTGCTGCTTGGGAAGTGAAAAGATTTTTACAACCAGCAGTAGTAGTTCAAGTGTTGCAGTTTTAAGATCTTCTACAAGCAAAGCACAACTGAAGGAAACTACAAAAACGAATGTCGGAGAACAAAAGCCATTGGTTCTTAACAAGTGTACTAATGTAAATATTAACATCTATAATAAATAATAATTGTGTTCTGTCACGAGTATATTATGTTTTCAAAAACTTTTGCAAAACTTGAGAGAATTGTGATATGGGTCTGTAATTCTCCACCCTAGTTCTGTCACCCTTTTCGAATACGATAAATTCTTGTTCAGAGCTTCAGAGCCAACGCGACGGATGCAGTTATCCTAATCGAGAGATTAGATCCTAAAGTGCATCCTAAAGTTGCGTTATTATGCTATTCTACGAAGCGGACACCGTACTTGATTGATAAAGTGTACCGGATACGCTACAGCTATATCAAAAGTACACTTTTCTATGTATGAGCATGATGACGTTACACATAGGTATTCACAATAGGTAACGTTAAGCGACATAGTAGGCAACCAGTTATACGTTAACGCGTCGTCAGTGTAGATCTATAGCTAGTCCAATTACGCCACTATTATTAATTAATTATCTCTGGCTAGCACGTTTTAAAGGATCTACTATAATTTAATTTTTTTAAGGAAAATTTTCCAGCATACCATGAAAATTTTAAATCTACCACGAAACAGTTAAAATTTATTACGAAAGTATAGTGGAATTTGGTACTGAAATATTATTTGTGTTGCCAAAACGGGGCCATGAAGAATTTGGTTATGTTTTTAACAAAGAAAGCGCAAAATTTCAACTTGGGATGAGGAAATTATTTTATTCCAAGGATTAATTAAGAAAAACACAACAGCATAACAAAGGTGAAGTGTACTTTCACAGCAAGTTTTCTAAGTGTCCTCCTTGTCTTTCAACGCAATTCTGGGTTTATTCCATCACATGCAGTACGTGTACGGGCTTTCAGTTCGTCCAAATTACGTATTTGCGTGTCATTATAAACCTTACTTTTCAGATAACCCCAAAGAAAGCAATCGTTTCAATACAAATCATTTCGGATCTTTTGAGGGTACTGCATTCGTGTCGGGTTTAGCATGAGGATTTGTACGAGATCAATAACTAATGGGTTAATGGAAAGGAAATTCAGTATTTTTTAATGAATAAATGTAGGATACAACCCGGGAGTTCTGAGCGTTGACCTCATCATTTATTATCTAATATGAAACTGTTAAAATATTTTTAATAAAGCGCAAAATTTCAACTTTGAATGGAGAAATTATTTTATTCTAATTGTTAATTAAGACAAACAATGTGAGAACACAGCCATCTGGATTGAATTTGTTAAAAATATTGAGAATAGTATTTGCACAAGGTGTAGGCCTTCAGGGTAATCGACTGAGAACATGTCCCTAACCCGTCTTAAATTATTATTCTTCTGGTAGCACGTTACCATTGCCACCTTTCCATCTTTGTATTACCTGTTCATAATTTAAGTAAGTTTTCTACTTTTCAATAAAATGTATTTAATTTGTGATGTATGAATAAATTTTAAAAAATTAATTATTAAATTAATAAAGAAATATTTGACTCAAAGAATGGTTTTTTAACGTAAAACTGGTTGCTTATGTCGCTTAACGTTACCTGTAGGAAATACCTATGTCCAGCCAGCGATAAGAAATGCGTATAAAAAAATGTTACTGAATCAAGAAATACTTTATTGTTTTTATAACTTGTAAATTAACACAAACTATTATACACCACACAACACTACACAACAGAAGGGT
>JARFOC010076544.1:0-15344 GCA_031763485.1 Osmoderma eremita
AAATTTATATGATTACTTTGTTTGCAATCATGATCAAAATTTCAGTAGTGGGGGTAAAAATAATCACGTTAATCGAAGGCGCTCTTTTATAATCCTGTTTACGTGATTACTAATCATTGGTATAAACGAAAGCAGCTATTGTTGCATTCCTTCTATTGTAAATATGTATACCTATAATTTGAAATAGAGACTATAAACCTTGATTTCCATGAATAAATTATTTTTGTCGATATTTTCTTACACTTCACAACAAATAGTAAACCGTTTAATTATAATCAATGCAAACTATTGCTATCTTGCAAATGTGATAGTAATAATCTCATGTGGATTGATAGATACAAAATTGCGATTGTGTTTCCAACTATTAGTAGTGTCCAATTAGTATCGTAAACTTATACTAATTTCAGTGTCAATTTCTAATTTTCCCATTTAATATACCTAAGAATAGTTGCCGTTTAAGATATCTAAATTTTCAAATCACCCAGACATAGAATCGGCTTTGTTCGGATACCGTCGACGTCAAGCGGATATTTTCTCAACCGATTTAAATAAAATATTGCAATTGCAATTGCTATTTACTTTAAAATATACTCAATAAGATTTAAAAATTCATTAAAATTACATTAATTATAAAGTTAAATATATATGGACTTTTGCGGTTTTCTTTTTCCTTCCGAGAGATTCCGGGAGATGTCGATCCTAACGAAAATGACAGCGGGAAAGAGATTTCGTTCGCGTCGGATTTTTAATTATGAAAATATGTGTTTGTAGTGTGAAATTGCCGCGATTCGCGTTGTGAATTTGAAAAATAATCCGTTCTCGTGTTAGTAGTGATA
The DNA here is from genome assembly GCA_031763485.1 of Osmoderma eremita. Lineage (NCBI taxonomy): Eukaryota > Metazoa > Arthropoda > Insecta > Coleoptera > Scarabaeidae > Osmoderma > Osmoderma eremita. Next base: position 837 of record JARFOC010076544.1, read on the forward strand.
ATTCCGTTAGGATTTTTGTGTTTTTCCATCCGCTACGTGTAAATATACATGTAGTGGGGGATATGAAGATGCTCGAAACGCATCACGTGACTTTCATGTAAGTATTTGTTCCATAATCTTTGCTAGTAATTACATCTTATTATATATAACGTGACAACGATTTCATTTCTTTATTTTTCAATTTCAAATAACCGCCTCAAAAGTATGTTCGGTTTCGCGCGGGCTTGATCGTTTTCGTTCGGGAGATTAATATTTGAAATCCATATTTTCATATCAAAATTATAATAAAATATTTTGATATTGTTACAGCCCCTAGCTAAGACTATTCGACGGGACCTAAAACAAGACTCAAGGTAAGAATAGAATAGAATTGTTTATAATCCCTCTAATTACATTACGATAACTTTCCCGCTTTCAATTCGTGGTAGTTTCGGCAAAATGGCGGTTGGTACAAATTCTTCCGCGTATCTTGTTTTCAAATATAAGATTTATGTGTTTAATAGTGCCTTTAATGTCGCAATTTTGTGTTGTAAATTAAGAATATTCTACCTTTTCCATGATTTACACATATTTGAACGCACTTTTTCTCCTAAAATTGTGGGAAATTCAAGTTCATGAAAGAAGGCGGTTGTAGATTTCATGCAATTGACAAGGTTCTGAAAATTGATTACGATAATACGTCTTTTGCTATTTGTAATTACGTTGAGCAACCATTTATATATGTTTATATTCCACTAATAAGCGCGCAATTGTGTAATTTAAATCATATTTCCTATCATTTCAAGTTCGGGTAGGTTCGGTACGAATCGCTTTTTGCTCGTTAATTGAGACACGCCGGAAAATTCAAATTATATTTTATGTGGAGTAACCCTCATTTTTACTTAATATATGATTAATTAAAATCAATTTTTATATGTTTACTACTAAGAATACTGTTTAGGTAAGAATCTGTATGATGTATCGTTACTTGGCTGGAGGCTAAACAATTTTCAAAACTTGTTGATTATGTAATTAGTTATTAATTTATCTTATTTTCCTTATTACGCCTTTATAACATTTTATTGAGATATTAAGCTGGCTTCTTGTATGTATATGTCTTCTGTTGACGTACTAGATTTGATATACACCTATAATTAATAAGATAGAGGTTATTTGTTTGGTTCTGTTAAATATTATATAAATATACAACAAAGACGAAAATCATCATCGATTGTGTCTATTAGGAATTTTACTTAATTTAAAATGAGTTGGTACTTACTGCTTGAATTCAGACATTGATGAAAACGTCACTTGTCACCTGTCAATTTTATTAAAACACAAAAGCTAGTTAGGCATTCTTCACTGGCTTTTTCGCTTATTGGGCTATACATATAAACGGGTGTGATTGTTTCATTGTCGCTCCGAAAAAGATTAACAATGCTGTGTCATCTTTTATGAATATATACATGTAAAAATCCAATAACTGTTCTGAATAGTAAGTTGAAATTCTTTTTAAATTTTGTGTCTGTTATTATATTTTATTTATTTTGCTTTACAATTGGAATTAACCTTTTTGCTTACCAGACGGAATACTTTAAACACAGTGTTCGGATTACTCCTGCCCGCACAAGATTTTTAAATCCACTTATTTTTCAAACACAATAACACCAAATTCACGTACTGACTTCTACAATAGCAACTTATAGACTAAAGACTCTGAAGGAAAACCATTCGCTCTAACATTAATCTACCCTACTCAAAAAAACATAGCCATTATGAATATAATTACACCAAAAAGTACAGTCGGTTCTTGGTACCTGGGGATGCATCATTTGTAGCTCGACGTAACAAAATAATAATAAACTCGTGACACGTCAATATTTATAGACGAAATACACAATAATAATAAAAATAACGATAATGATTAAAGAATAAGTAAAAACCAAAAGAATTACTAACAACTAAAGGAATTGTAATATAAAATACTCTATGCAGAGTTCTAGAATGCAGTCAGAGTCCTCTATTGGTCGAGTAACCTCTGGGTTACACCAAAAGTATACCGAGAGAGAAAAAATGATTTCATGTCTGAAGTTGCAGTAAATGAATAAGATAAATACAAACAAATATATATATTTACATATATAACAGGCAACACAAGGGAAGACAATGTTGCTGCAAACTTCAGACTGACAGTCAATTTTGCTCTCTCCGTACTAGTGCTCTCCCTCTGATATGCTACTACAATGGCAACATACCACTACATATCGTGATTTCAAGAGTAGACGTTAGGCCCTAATGGCTACATATTAATTCTTACTAAATGATATTTTATATAATGTTCTATTGACATAATTAATTATAGTAAACCTGACAAATTCTATAGCTTTAACATTAGTTTTCTCCTAAAATATGATTGGTACTACTTTTGAATTTGTATTTTTCGCCATTTTACTGTCGGTTGTCAGATACGGTACACGGAATGAAATCCCTATTGTATTATTTTTCCCAAACGTAAAGAATAAAAAATCTAAAACTTGTTCGTTTTATTTATTGCATGCACTGTTTTCTTTATTTTTCAGATGATTTATCTTATTTTAATAAATTTTCAGGAATTTAAGGAATATTAAGGGGCGTTGCATTTTGAGTGAAATAATTTTTATTACCGTTTTAAAGTAAGAACTGGTAGACAAGGACAATGAGATAATTGCGGCTATTAATAACTTGCTGGCACTGATGTTAATACCATCACATCGTTATGGTTTGAATATAGCTCTGATGTTGATACTTTTATAGGTCTATTAACAGGCGTTTATCCGCAATCGGTGATATATTATATTAAGCTATAAATATTATGCTCGATTCCGCCAACAGTATTAACAAGATAGAGAGAATTAAATCGATTTTTTGATCCATAAATATTTTCTTGAGACCCATAATGTTTCTTTTTTAATATTAATGATTGGTTATATTTAATGATGACAGTTAATTTGGTGACGTTTGCTCTTAACTATTGGTAATGCTACCATGATTTAGAATCAATCAATTTAGCGGGAAATTTTGTTTTGAAGGATCTTTTTGTATTACTAGAAATATTTGATTTTGTTTATATATGGGGTGGTATTTCAGAAAAATCCGTTTAAATCGTTTAACGTATTTTTTAAAAGAAATATGTATGTATTTATCCGAGTCGTATAAATAAGACCTACGAAGTAATAAATCCCGAAATATCTTATTAATTAACGGCTAAAAGTCTAGATATTAATTACACCTTTCTTAAGTGGCACTCGATCCTAAATTTTACAATACGAATCTCCCCGTCGATTTATTGAATCGAATTAATAACGTAATAAGTAGACAAGTGCAGCCTGGGAAAATACCGAGTCTCTGGGTGGAATTTTTGATAATTAAAAGGCAAGCGGCGGGTCGCGATTGCGTGAATTAGCACGTCCCGCGATGGAAATCTCATAATTGGGTCGCGTTAATGTAAGTCGGTTTGTCGTACTAGATGCTGCAAGGTGAATCGAGAAAAATCGATTCACGAAACGTATTTATTGTTCACTTATTCCACGCGACACCGATTTTCGAGTATTGACGCTCTCATTAGCTATGATACGAGAGCCTTTAGGTGTGATTGCGTAGTTGACGGGATAAATTTGAATGCTTTTTTATTCGGGTGAATTTTGGTGAGGATTCGTTCGTAATTTTATATAATTGGAATTATAAAATCCGTTTTCTTTCGGTGTTTAACAATTTTCAGTTGTCACAATTGAGGTTATGTAATTAACAGGGATTTAATTTTTGTTACACCAACGGTAAAATGGTAACCTGATGGGCTGATGTTTTTAAGAAAGGAACGAAAATGTTGGTCAATATCATTTACATATTTATTATTCTTCAGTGGCATGATTAAAACCGCAAGTTAAACCAGAAAATATAATAAAACGAACTGACGATTAAGTTATTGAGGATAGGATTATAGGAATAAACAAAGTTCTTTAACACGGTTCAGTAAAATGCTAAAAACCACAGCATCTCTTAAAATCGAGTTCTCCTAATGTCTACTACAAAACGTAATACGCAGGGTAAGTACAGATCGTTCGTTATTAAATGGCAGTAAACTTTCTAGTCAAAAGTTAATGAATCACCCTGTATATTGTGCATACTGGATTGGAGAATCAAAATCCGTGAATATGAGCGAGACACATGCAAGTATAAAAAACCACCCTAGTTGCCAATGTACTATATCTACGCGCTACACTGTCCCAGAGGCTCTGGCTTCTCTCGCCCCGATTTGGCAACGTTCCCCAATAATATATAGAAATCTTTTTGGCCTAACGGTTGTATCGCATAGTTGTCTCGTGTCGGGAATAGTGAATTTTCGTTTTAGTGTTTCCGTTTAGTGCTGGAAGAAACGAGACGATTCGAACAATTTTGTAAGTGTTATTTACCTTTCATTTTACCGTGAACCGATACGTAATATAATTGGCCAACATCAAAAATACATATCCTTAAAGGTATTAGAGGAAAAATACTCGAGCATTAAAAGATTGAGGTGTAGAAAGAAGATTTATTATAAAATCGGATCTATCAATTGTATACATTACATTTTAACTTAATTAAATGAATTTCTACTTTCTTACTGATGAATGTAATTACCTTCACCCTTAATTATTTTCATTTGGAAAAAGGTTTTCGGCCTGTATGTCCATATCAAAGCTTTCTCTCCTGTATTTTTTTTTATTGAAGCAGGCTATAACGTTGAAGCCTTAACCAAGGATATACGTTCATTTAAGGACACCAGTGGCATAAATAGACCTTCTTACCTGTTATTATCTTCATCAATTATATAAAATGGTATACATATGTACATACCGGTCACGCATTAGTGTGGCAAAGTTATCATATGTGATATCAAAAAAAGTTATTCACGAAAATTGTAGATAGCCTTGAAGCTAACATTTTTGAAAATATTTATATACGGGTTGTTTCATATTACCAGGGTGAACCAAACATACGTTTTCTTAAATGGAACACTTGTATATAATTTCGGATTTAGATTAAGCTCATTTCTCATACTTCCAAAACGCAATACATATTCTGTGTAATATGTACAATTGTTTTAAATTGTCTCGATATTTCTATATAAATACCTAACTATATATAGCTTTAAAATCAAAATGAGACAAATTCCTAGGAAAATTAGATAATAGTAATGTAGTTAAATTATTAAATAAATACCATTATTAATGTAAATTTTTCCAATCTCCATGACAAATATTCCAACTGCTTAGAGGAAATAATTTTTTTAAATTAAATTTATGATAAATAATTAGTTTAGGAAGTATTTAAATCTTACTATAAATTCAAAATATAACTTTTAGGATTTTGTTCATTCTATACAGCATTTGTTTGTCTATTATAATTGAAATATTAATTATGACACCATACTATATCCCAAGCAGCAAAATTCAAATTCAAATTCAAAATATTCAATATACTTCAATATTAAAGCGTGAAATTACCTACAATTTTGTATTACATCAATGGGTATTTTAATATCTTTAAGTTGAAGTTACTAAAAATAATTGCGGCAAATTTGAATTGTGCTGCCTGGGATATATGTATGTGGTAAATTTAAAAGTATTTTTCTAATAAATTCAAGATGTACTTTTCCACAAATCTCAAATTCAATTCATTTCGAAAATAGGAATTTTATAAACACTGTATGTGTTGTTCGTAGATAAAAATCCTGGTGGATAAAAATATCCCAGATCATAATATAAATAAACATTTCAAACCGGCTCATTTTCGCGCTGCAACGGTAGCGTCATGAACTAAATGTATTGTATACATTGACATTTGTTTTAAACCGGTACATGTGTTTGTTTTGATTTTGCAGGTTAGGTATAGGATACGGTGGCTTAAAATAAATTTAAGTTAAAAAATACCCCTTACCACCTTGTTGAGTAAAGAACTCTGAATACGCATTTCGGCAACTAAGTTCCCATTCTCAGCAGAAAGCCACAAAGGAAAAAATATAATGTCAGGCGTAGCACTCCGAGAATAATCCTGCTCTTAGAACGCCACTACCAAACAATGTAGGGGTATTTTTTTAACTTAAATTGATTTTGCAGTTTGAGGTGTTTGTTAATGGGAAAGTAAGGTACGCTGAAAGTTTTCAACATTTCTGTATCTTTTAAATGATGGCCAAATGATTGTATTTTTGCTTTATTGATAACATATGACATAAAATGCGATTCGTAAGGCTTATTCAACTCGGTTGAGTCGATTTTTAATAAAAGACTACAAAATGTAAAAGAAATGTGAGTTCTGGTGTTGTGGTAGCCACTCTTCGCAAACATTTGGCATCTTTATGTGTTTATTTCTTGGCGAAAGGAGCACATACTCAATATGTAATATTGAAATGAAATCATTTCGGTTACATCCTTTAAAATTAATATCTAACCGGGATTACCTAAAACAATACGTTTTTATTGTCTGTATGAGAAGGGTCTGGTTTCGAATTTATTAGAAAAATCAAAAACGGAGCAGTCTCACATACGTGACCTCACCGGTTAAAGGTTGATAGATGCCATCATAACCATGTTCTCAAAGTTCTACTCAAAACATTGATTTTGGCCAAGTGTCAGACTAATGACAGAAGCGAAAAATTAATAAGTGGCAATACCGCACACGATAAGTAACTCGTATAGATTCAAATTCCCCAATTCGATATCTTCTGTTACCGTAAACAGACTATAATATACGACTATGGGATTTACGCTCCTCTTTTTTTTACCAATGATGAATTAGCAAACGTGACATATTAATATGCGACCAGCTAGCTACTCTATAAGTATCTCTTGGGCATCGTATATTTTCAAGCGGTGTGTCTCATCTGACGCCATAACGATCCATTTGATATGTTTCCACACGTACGGTGCTCGTGCTCTTCTAGCGACGTTAATTAGTAAAATCGATTTCTTTTTTCAGCGGTGTCCAGCTTCCCTATAAGGCAAAATTGTCTAGATTCCAAAGCGCGCGAATCACCAACTGTTAGTTCACTTTTCAACACATGTCCGTCTTATAACCTCATCCGTCGTGTACTGTCACGTTTACAACTAAGTTGCCGTGTGAATACATCGTGCCGACTCAGTTATTGCGACAACGGTTACGGTTCGCGGAGTGTTAAAATATTTAGGACGAAATGAGAGCTTCATGAATTATTTGATGAGCCGAAGAAATCATATTTAAGGTTGCGTGTCCTTTATAACGCCAAGGTTACGTCTTAGTTATTTCGTTGCGTTGAACAAGGTGAGTATTGGTACACCTGTGGGCAATAGTGTGGCGGGAAATTTGAATTTCACATAATTATTTATAGTGGTTAGTGTTTTATTCAATTAACGACGAAACAAATGTTAATAACTTGACTTTATTGTAATTGACACATAACATCCGGTCACATAACATAATTGATGTATATCTGCTGTGACGACGCCACAGACAGCAACTAGCTTCACTTCGTATTGTTAGCGGGAGATTTGAATTTTTAAATAATGACTACATATTATAGTGCAGGTTAACGTGCATTTCGGTATTATACACTCGTTTTTCCAATAGTAGGAGTGAAGTAACACATACACTTTGTTATTGCGACAACGGTTAAAAGGGTTGCTGTTCGCGGAGTGCTAAACCATTAAGGACGTAAGGAGAGTTCTATGAGTTATTAAGTTAGTCGAAGAAATCATATTTAAGGTTGCGTGCTCTTTATAAAGCTAAGGTCACGTCTTAGTTATTTCGCTACGTTGAACAAGGTGAGTATTGGCACACCTGTAGGTAATAGTGTGGCGGGGGATTTGAATTTGACATTGATGTTATAGTGGACGTCAACGTCTGACATTTCGATATTATACACCGTTTTTTAATCGGATAATATTGATAGAGTTGATATTTTTGCGTCTGTAACGCAACAAACAACAGGCACAAAAACACTGCCACCGCCATTTTAGCTTAACAGCTGTACTCCTGACGTAGTAAATCATCTTAGAACATAAATCATATTATACATAACCTCATTTATCGCTACGTTCATAAATTCGCGAATAAGCTACGTTGAAAGTGCGTTCAAAAAAAGTTTCCTATTGTAATAGGGGGTCATTCCGATTTTTAAAATAACATATAATTCGTTTTATGATTTATTGGTTATAAAATTTAAAAGATGAGAATTGATGGAAAAAAATATTTGCAGTGAAATAATAAACTATATTGTTTCAACAGTTATACATACAGAGTGTCCCAAGTTGAGTGTGGCTTATTAAAATATTTTAGAGAAGGAAATACAAAAAAAAAACCTGAAAATAAGTACAACGTCCAGGCCAAAGTTATCTTTCAGAGTAAATTATATTCATGTTTGCATCACTTCCGGCTAATGCAAAAGCGACAGGCCACTTAACTTGGGAAACCCTGTATATGGTAAACAAACTAATTTTATTAAAACATATGCTTATATTTATGTAACCTATAATTCCATTTTTTGCCATTTCTATCGAGGGTTATATCATACGGTAGACATCAAACTGTAATATTAGGACAGGGCGTTTTATCCCGTGTTAGGGTGGAAATATATCGAGAATAATAGAGTGGCTTACCCTCGTCAAGGCATGACAATATTCGGTAAATGCAAACACATTACCTGAGGTTACCTTAATAACAACACGGGGGCATAGTCTTATCTGAACCGTGGGTTTGGTTATCGATTTCTGCGTCTGAGATGAAGTCGCTTTTTTATTTTGGGTTTGACAATTTTAATTTCCGCAATAGAGTAAGGTTATGTATAAAACGATATTATGTACGGACTGAGCGAATAATAATGAAGGCAAGTTCAATTTCCCGCTTCATAATGTAGTAAATTATGTGATCTTATTTTAATTGCAAGGAATATAAAGTTGTTTCATGGTTGACTCGGGTTGAATTTAGTAAATTGTTGTTATTTTTTTGAATTCTATATGCAAGATAGTATATATACAATAACCAAAACCAAAACCGTGTTGTTTAAAAGACGTTTATCTCTACTTTTCTTACTATACGACATATGGCTGCAGTTGCTCACTAGCGCCAGCGGGCAGTGGCGGAGAATCGATAGAACCTTCGGCATAACTGCAAGCCCCAACGAGATCTTCTTCTTATTCTTCCACAAGATTTGACTAGATGCGTTTAATTTCACTTTATTTACATCATTTTAATCGAGTTCGAATCTCAGAGATGGTGGGTGGCCTCTCAAATGTCAACTTTTTTTTCCAATAACAATCGCTTTTGAATATTCTCTGATTTAAGGTCACAATTTCAACGCGCACACCGTCTGGTTCGGTCTCTATGCTCCTCCAAAGTTCTTCGATTGTGCTCCAAACCTCCTAGATTGTCGCTCAACTCTAATTTTCTTCCGACAGTTCTGGACAGCCGAATCGCGTAAAGTTTTGCAGGGATAGTTAGCCATATATGCTCAGTACACGCTGATAATTTCAACTGCGCACATCCTCTGGTTCGGTCTCTATGCTCCTCCAAAGTTCTTCGATTGTGCTCCAAACCTCCTAGATTGTCGCTCAACTCTAATTTTCTTCCGACAGTTCTGGACAGCCGAATCGCGTAAAGTTTTGCAGGGATAGTTAGCCATATATGCTCAGTACACGCTGATAATTTCAACTGCGCACATCCTCTGGTTCGGTCTCTATGCTCCTCCAAAGTTCCTCGATTGTGCTTCAAACCTCCTAGATTGTCGCTCAACTCTAATTTTCTTCCGACAGTTCTAGACAGCCGAATCGCGTGAAGTTTTGCAGACATAGGTAGCCATATTTGCTCAGCACACGCTGATAATCTCTTTGATGAAAGAATTAAACTAATGATGCCTCGTCAACAAATGTATTTCAAAACTGACTAATAACAATCAACTGTTTTTACATGGCAATGCTATACATTACAGTTATGTTTGATGTAATTTGTTTTGTTTGAAAAAAGAACTTAGGGCGTTGCCAATTTTGCACCAATTTCACACAAAAACATTACTATTACTCCTATTATTATGACTGTATCGTTGTGTTTTCTTTTCAACTGCCTTGATAATTCTCACAAACATAACAAGAATTTTCTCAATACAGGCTCTATTCTTCTTGATTACTTCTGCGTTGGTGTTTGTATTAATTGCAAGAGATCTTTACGCCCTTAATTTTCGCCAACATTAGCTCAACGTAAAAGTATTTTCTCTTCAAGAAGGGTGGCTAGATCCCTTATACGAAACCTTAAACTATAAATACTCCCTAATTCTTCCCAAAAAGGTAATTCAATCCGACGCTAATTGCAGATGAACCTCTGGGAAAACGCCACACTGCAAGGGTAGCATGATTAGTTTCATTTCTAACCTATCCTAATTAATTTAAAAGTTTGTAACGTTCCATTATGTACTTAATATATGTATGTACTCGTGTAGGTAGAGGTATTATATATATGTATATGTGGGTATATAAAACATGCCGGTAGTGGTATGCGCTCCTACATCGCGTATACCTTTGTGTGGGTAATTACGTCTATGCTACGAATACTACGCCACAGTTTAGCCTACTGGTGGTTCAGAGGTCGCCCGACCGACTTCTTATAATGGCTTAATCTGTAGCCCTGGAGCGTTTGGACATCACACATTATTATAATTCCGCTGTGAGTGAATGTAATGCGTTTAGCTGTGTGCGTATGAGGTTGAAAGGGTCGCTAAGTTCCCGTTATTGGCAGGTCGGAAGTTTTTCGCGTTACTAAAACATGTTTCTTCCCAAGAAATCCAAACAGAAACCTGATAGCAATCTGTAGGTTTCTGGGTCGAGATCTGCAGGAAATATATATGTAGGGCAACGGAATAATCCAATCAGTTGTTTGTGATGGGGATAACGTGTTTAGGAGTGGTTTTTGCAGTATTACGAAAGCAATTGAAATTTAAACATGGCGCATGGGATTTGGAGGGTATACATTATTTTCAGGAGTTAGAGGATTTCGGTAACGTATACAGTAAAAGGAGTGAATCTATAAAACCGTGATAAGATCTGCCACCACATATGCCTGTGGGACGTGGGTCCTGAATACGGTGGAAGAGGAGCAGATAAAAAGATGGGAGAGAAAAATGCTGCGTGCTATATATGGAGGAGTAAGAACCGAGGAAGGATGGAGAAGACGCACAAATCTAGGAGTCCCGTTCGTGTTGTTAATGAATGACTTGATTACTGAATTAAATCGCTCTGTATTGACGTATGCAGAGGATTTATCAACAAGGTTGTGTGCTTCAACTAAACCTAAACTAAATTAATTCCTGGTGGACTGAAAACGGATTCTAAGCTTATAACTACCAAGTATTGCTTTTATCTTACACAAGACGTCTAACCTACTCTGTTGATGGTGTTTGGTTGCAGAGGATATGAAAATCAGTTGTGATGAAATATGAAAATTTTTTGTTGTTAAGTTTACCTTATAGATCGCTAGGATTTATCATACGGGCAAAGAGGGACTTTTACAATGCAATAATACATTATTGCTTGCCCGTGTCGTTAGCGAACTTGAGTACGCTTCAGTTATTTGGTCCACATAAATTGAATTGAACGTTGTTGAAATTCTTAAGTTATAGGCTGGGCAGAGTATATCCGGAGAGAAATGTGGAATCTTCTGAATTGCTGAACAGGCAAGGTTTTCAATCCTTGGACAATATATGACGACGAAACACTTTGCTGTGATGGTCATTAATAATCGGATTGGCGCACCGGACTTCCCGGGCCTGCGTGGCTCGCATTTATTTTCTAGTCCCTAGATCAACTTTAAGAATTTCCTTCCTTTTGCCTACGGGCGAAACACATACATACTTTGCAGAGGGGCACCATTGCTTCACGGTGGTTGAGACCGTAACATTATGATTAAGTGGTTTCCCTTTTTCTTCTTGCGAGCGCCTTCTAAATACGGGAATAAATTGGCGAACTACTTTTTTATTAAAAAATAAAAAAATAGCCTTACCACCTCGAATGTGCTCTTTAAAGAGCACATTGCTCATTTTAGAGGAGGTAGACCTGAAAAGTCTAGTGTAGCCCTAAGTAAAGTTAAAGAAGTATTTGAGCTTGTATCTCGTTGAAAACGACTACGTATCCAGTTTCTCGATCCAGATATATGAAGGTCTATTAGGAGAATAGTTCTTAAAATTAATTGACCTCATTAGAGTGTTCTCACAATACCCAGTTGGCATGGCAACGCGCCATGTTCTTTTTCCAAGCAAAACAAATTACTTCGAACATAATCATCTTTCCTTGGAAATTGATTTTTTAGTTCTTGGCAAGTTGTTATTTTCCTGGTTTGCTAACAATATAACTGCATATTATTATTATTATTATTATTATTATTATTATTATTATTATTATTATTATAAAAAGACATGTGCGTGGAATGGCCCATAGCCCCGATGAACACAATACAAAGAAATTTATTCAAGCGAGGAATACTGAGCAACTGATAGGAATCTATCGGAACAAGAAATTGAAGATTTTAAAGGTTTTTGATGAGGCAGTTTGATTTCTTGGTAAATCTCTTAACGGATTGGTGGAAGAAGTTGCTATAATTAAAATAAAATGTATTTCCTATATTTTCTAAGGTGAAAAGTAATGTAATACATGCACGTAATTAAAATATTTAATAAAAGGAAAAATGTTATTAAATTGTTTTAAATTTATAGTTAAAAACTTTTTGTCCAGCCGTCGTATATTGTTTTTGAGTTTCAGCAATGGAAGGTAAATGTCAATTTACATTTATATCGCCTATTATATTACCTATTCAACAACAGTTCTGGAAGATATTTACGTGCCCTGATTATCGCATCTGGTGTTGTTGAACTTCGTCTTTTAGACATCAATACGTCGAATAGGGTGGTAAGGTTATGAAGCGAACTGGTGGGCGAAAGGGGGGCTTTTAGGAGTGTAGAGTGAGCTTGTCGCTTTACGTTTATGACATCAATAATGAAAATAAAACAAGCGAAAAGCTTTTACGATAAACGTCTCGGTGTTTGCCAGATCTATACCTGTACAATCGATGTGTATGCAACTCATAGGTGCGGGCGGCAAATACGTAGAGGGCGCTGCGGAATGTACTACATGAGACATAGAAGCGCTTTTATAAAGGACGATAGAACTTAGAAGTTTCTAGTGCCGCTACGTTAAATAAAACAAAACGCTTTAGTTTTCTTGTATGCAATAAAGGCAATCGTGCTATCATATTGCTGGTAGTCACGTCAAATATTCAAAGTCTAATGGTGGCTTGCTGCTTCCCACAATCAGTTTTCTTTGGTTGTAAAAGAAGTGAATGTCTTAATAATGGCATTGAAGGGAAACACCATATACTTTATTCTACTTTTTAGCTTATATATAGAACTAAAACTCACGTGATCAATGTAATGCTGGTTTCATATGTAGAAACAGATTGGTAAAACGTATTTGGGTCCATATCTAACTTAAAACGTTTATATACAAAATACAAATGACGTGGTAATGATAATTGCAGGTCTGTGCTGTTCGATCACTTACAGCATCATCTTGGAATGGGGTACATATTTTTAGCACCGCCACTGCAGATTTGGTATCAAGTTTGTACTGCTAGAGTAAAAAACCACGAATTCAGTTCGTTCCGGTCATTTGTTGGCGTTCATGATGGCAGAAGTTATTATATGGTTATTTCAAATTTATTAAAAAAAAATATAAAAAATTATGAAATACATAGAACTCGAAAACGTTATGGAGCCTCTAAACTTTCACAACATTTGCTTATATAATATATACATCAGCTCTACAGGCCTTGTGGCCCTAGGCTTCAATTTTCTCCACTATTCTCCTCCAATTCCCTCTATCCTGTGCATCCCGTTGCCATGTCTCCACTGCAACCGTCCTGAGATCTTCCTTAACCATATGTAGCCATTTTTTCTAGGTAGTCCTTTTCTTTTCCTCGTACCTTCTCCCCCCATGGGGGGAGCCCCATTAGATCTCTCTTCGGCCATCTATGACTTGCCATTTTTGCCATATGACCCAACCATCTGGCCCTTTGCGCTTTCAGTATCTGGATTATCGATGGTCTGTTATATAATTTCGCTATTTCCGTGTTAGTCCGTCTTCTCCATTCCTGTTCCACCCTAATTCCATCAAAAATTTTCCTCAAGATCATTCTCTTCCATACTCTAAGACTGTTCTCCTCTCGCTTGTTCATAATTATTATTAATTATTAATAATTTACAAAACTTTATTTATAATAAACATGAGAATAGAAAAATTTGAAATTAAAAAAAAAGTAAAGATTTCATATAAAAATTTTAATGCAAAATTAAAACAAACAAGAAAAGAACAGAAAAACGAATTTACTTGAAATTTTTAATGAGAAATTTGGCACTGTTTTTTCAATACAAGCTGATCAATATCAGCCGGAATTGATGAGGTAGCTACACGTACGCAGCTTTCTAATCGTGCATCACTCAGT
>JARFOC010076554.1:0-15342 GCA_031763485.1 Osmoderma eremita
TGCTCTTGAAACATATGTCCCGAATTTTATTAAATTAATTTGTGCGGTGTGGATTTTCCCGATACTGTGTATTACTATAGTACCAAATTAGAAAAACAAATATATAGCCTTATCTAATTTCTGCGAATTTACGAAGTTTACGGTGACAAGCGGTACATTTAAAAACGATACTTACCAAAAATGAATACACAACTCAAAAAAATAAAGCTTTTGTTTGAAGTACATATTTTCTCTGTGTATCATATTATATATACAGGGTGCAGCAATAGTACCTCCGTGTTTTATTACTCGGGCTGTGTGCTAGGTAGCAATCTGATATTTTGGGGATGTCATATAATATTAATTGTACAACTTTAGAAACCATATTCAGATATACTGGGTGTCTCATATAAAAAGGTGGCACAGAAAAATTCACTTTTGTAAACAGAACATCCTATATATTTTTACATAATAATGTAAAAATATATAGGATGTTCTATTTAAAAAGGGGATCTTTAATAAAAGATTCCTAACCACCCTTCATTCATCCCTAGATCACGAAAGATTCGAGTTACGACGGTTTCTGTTAAAAAATTGAAAAATTCCGAAAGAAATTATTCCTACTTCTAAACGCTATCAAATTTTGTCATAAAATAAATAAATATGTTGAAATGTATATTTCCGCACTTTTCTCTTTAAAGAAAGGATCTATTAGCTATTACTTTATACTAATCATATACCTGCACCTGAGCTTCATTTACGATGTTTCGTATACCGTGTGTATCCTCATAAAACCCTCGGAATTTCGAAATCGCAGTTAAACAGAAAAACATTCAGTATGCCCGTCATCTTACCGTTTTGCGCTGTCAAAGATACACGCGTAATTTCCATGAGTCGTCGATGTCCTAATTTTCATTCTTGATCTTTCGGAATAGTGCGTATCGACGCCTAAACATCTCCCGCACGTTTCACGGGGCCTCCCGAACCCATTTACGGTCGAGAAATGCCGCGAAATATCGTTCCAAATTATTGACATCCGCGAAGCAATTTGTATGACGTTTTTCGAACACGGAATGATCTAACAGCTAGCCAATGAGTGCGCGCCGGCAAAAATTCTTTCGGGGGGCAACTCGGGGGCCCATCGACATTAAAATACTCCTCTGTATCATCAAAAAAAACTCGCAATCTTGGAAAAATACTCCCGATCCGAAAGAAACAATCCCCCGACTGGCCGGTGTCGGTAAAGTATTGCGATTTAATACCTGTATGGATGCCTTTTTTATCTATAATTTGCTGTGTGAATTGGTTGAGATAGAGTAACGATGTCAGGAAATTGTTTTTATTACCGGATGTACAGGCTGGTCATTAATGTTTGTGCAGAAACGCCACGGCTCCCCCAATTTTATAAAAAACTTATAAAGAAATATGTTTGCCTGTTTGAAAATTTATAATGCTCGCAATTGATATATTACTATTAACAACTTTAAAATTCACTCAAATAAGCTCTTTTGGATTAATTTATAATCCCAGCAGCCGAAAAGGAAAAAAATGTAATTTATATCACTAAATGAAAACAATACAACCATTACATTGAAGGGCAGTAACAAAAACTATACTGTAGAATTCTTACCATTCGTTTCAGCTGTGGGAACTTGCGTCTATGCATACGGCAGGAGGATCGGTGAACTTTGCAGGAGAGATAGTGATTGCGAATCAGGGCTAGTATGTTCGGAAGGAGACCAAGGAATAACTGCTAGAATATGCAGACCACCGGTACAGCAAGATAAACAGTATTCGGAATTGTGCAACATGTCCAGCGAATGCGATGTCTCAAGAGGCCTTTGCTGCCAATTGCAACGCCGTCACAGACAACAACCACGAAAAGTAAGTTCTGGTCATTACGAGAATTATGTCATGTAGCCCATTGGCTACATAATTATTAAAATAAAATTAAAACCATGCCCAGAATAATTTAAGGTTTCATAGTAAAGTAAGGAGATTAGCAAAAATATTTTCTACCTGCTTGCTAAATATAATTAAATTATTTTGCGCAATTAAATTGCCCAGAAATGCAGATGACCACAAGCGCCTGATTATTGGTAACATAATTATGACGTCAGTGTTAAATAACGTCCGACAGCGCCAACCATAACAATCATATCACAATTTATTTGTTAATACAAAGAATATTATATCATTTATCCATTAAAACTTTGGCTAATAAGATTATCTATATTTACTATTGTCAGGAATTCAACTTTCGGGTATAAACTTTGGGTTCGGTAAAATTAAAGAACACTCACTTACCAATTACGTTAATTCACTTAACCACTTAATTCACATTACAAACACAACAATTCGTACAATAATTAACGAACTTCAACGATTAAATTACACTCTTCGACTTTAACAGAAACATAGACAAGCTTAAAGTGTACTAACTCATTCAAACAACTTCTTATAATATAATCAAATAACCGTCGAGTAAGTTCTATTCTCCAACGTTCTCGAATGAAAAGAAAGTTTTAATTTCAAAATTTCTAAGAGCTAATCAGAGCGTGCAAACTATTTCAATCTCATAAATTCGAGGACCCAATCAGAGGATGCATTTACAATATAAACTAATACGAAAAGCAACTTTGTACAATTGCCGCTAGATGCCGCGACAGTACCGTATATACTCCGTGACACTAATAAAATTAAAACGATGTTCCACTGTTCCACTGGCGATCTTTCTTGCCAATCTGAACCAAAATTTTTTTTAGCATTTTTGGCAAAATCAAGAAATAATTCTCAAGTGTCTTAATTGCTATATTCTTACAATTTGGCACAGCACAACATTGATAATTTGCCCTTTAGTTATTTTTAACAAAAAACCGTAAGGCCACTATGCAAGGCACGAATTTTATTTATTGGCTGAACATTGAGGTCATGGTGCATGAACTGGTTTCGAGGGCATTTTGTTGATTTGAATTTAATTTATTTTTTTAATATATTATGAATAATTTTTAGAAACTGTCTTATACCTTATAGTACCGTTCAAGTAGCATCGGTCGCATATTCGATCAATATTTTTTTGCAACTGCGTCCGTATTAAAAGGAGAAGTATTTTTTCTCTAAAAAATTCTCTTTTTAGGTATGCTCTTACTTTAAGGATCCCTTAGTGTGCATAGGACCTGTGGCAGCGGATCAGGTAAAGAATATGGTTCAACATACAGCCGGTGAAAAACGGTTAACTCGATTCACCGCTTTCAAGAGACAGATGCATTAATTCCTTAATAAAATAATATCAAAAAACCTATTGTACATTTCTCCTCGTAAATAAGCTGTACGAAATTGCAATATTAACTTTACGTACGACAAATAGATTTCCTTTTTTAGACTGTTTCTCATTTAGTATCATCAATTTATGTTAGAGCCCTCCGCAAAATCGTGCAGCTCGATTTCGACGCGAAATAACATAACAAATTATAATATAGTATTGATCAAGACTTTCAACGGCAGTCCCAAGAAATCTTTAAAAAAAGTTTAAAAAAATGTACGAAGTAATCTATAATAAATGTAAAACTATTGGCTGGGGTATTTATAGTATTCCAATTAAGATGTTTTCGAAAAATTTTCAATCTGGCCTAGAAGTAGAATGGACTCTTGAACAGAAGAAAAATAAAATGGAAAACATATCTTAGGTTTAATGTGCGTTTTTTCGCGTATGTCTGTGTGCTTTCGTAGAACACAAACATATTTCAGATTTAACCGTCTAACTGTGATGTATTAATTCTTTATGCGCGAAGGATGGAACATTTTCAATGTTCGCTGCCATATATGAGCATCTGTGTTGACAAAACTGCACACCTAGATGTATTCAACATGTGTACTAGGAAGATGTAGCTATAGTTAAGATGTTGAAAATGATCTGTGCGCAAAGACTCGGTGTTACTGAGAAAAATACATATCATATTATACATATCAAATTAATATATTGGTGTTAAAAATATACATGTCATCTATAAATAAATAAATGTCTACAGCAAAATGTTACCGTTTGTTTCATTGTTTGATTAAAGAAAAATAAATAAATGAATACTGAGTAATCCACGACAACTATTTGCAGTTGGCAATAAAATATCCCTGGAATAGTAAAGAAATAGATAATAATTATTTTATATATTACCTGTCCTGCTTCTTGCAGAGCTAAAAGTAACCTCATTTTATTTTTACTTAGCAAGATGTACATAATAAACATAACCAACAAACTAAAATAAAGATTTTTTTTTAAACCCAAAAAAAAGTTTATTCATTCCCGATCGTACTTGCACAAGGCCTCACTCTTTCACTTAAATTTTATTGGCTAAAGCACGTTCATCATCAGAAGAGGGGTGGTACTAATCGAATTAATTCCGAAAATATTAGTTTGCATCCAAATATACATGGGACGAAAAACGTCCATAAGGGTGAACTATCAAAATGACAGTGCTTAGATATCAAGGTTGGTAAACTTATACCTTAGATATGGCATATTTTTTCGAATTACATATTTCGTAGTCTATACACTATCGCGCGCTATAGGCAACTCGTTAACTCCATGTTTATTATGCCATCTATAGTGGAATGACGTTACTTGGTCGCACATACATGTTTCCTATTATATTGTAGAGGCAGCACTTCCTGGTGTCACATTTGACAACCTCTCCCCACCACCAATGGCGCAGCCTTAAGTAATACCCTTGTATACAAGGGTATACAAGGGTAATACCGTCACGTAAAAGGTAATCCCGCAGAAATTCCCTTAAGAGATTTATGACTTAAGAATACCCTGTTCCCAAAATATTCCCCTAAAATTCGGGGATTTTCCGCTGAGTTGGCAGGACTGGGTTCGTGCGCCAGGAACGCTGTCACTATCAAATTGTTAATCAACAGGGTTAATTAAATACGTACAGGACTGCCACCTATACGATTGGTATTTGAATTTAATAATAGTTTCCATTAATATCCGAGGCTAAATTGGTAAAGGCGGTGTCTGTTTGGTAGGGAGTACGGGTGCAGCCAATTAAGGGGTATAAAAAATGTTACTAAATCAAAGAATACTTTATTTTTATAACTTGCAAATTAACAAACAATTACACATGACACAACATAAGGGTTTTCGAGAAATTTCACACACTACATCGCGGGTAAACCAGACGAAGACTGGCGAGCTCAAGTTGCCACCATAGAATCCAGAGGACGATTAAGAAGGCCGTGTTGCTGCTAATAGTTTGGAAACCGTCGACATAGTCGTTACATCACGATACAGTACGTAAGAATAGATTGCCGTGGGCACGATGACAGGGATATTGGAGATGCCAACGGGTAAATATTATTTAAATAAGTTACAATTTCTTGATTAAGCGATTATCATTAAATTAGGAAGTGTCAATTAATTGTCATTCAGAAGTTACCCGGTTTGTGCCAACTTTACATGAATAAAAAAGAATCCAAAATTTATTATTTTGTAACATTGCAATATATATTTGTCTATATTCATACAAATTACCATAGACGAATTACGACAATTAAATTTATCAAAATAAAGAAATCACAAAATCTAAAACGCTGTTTATATTAATTTTATATCGATTTATTTACCTTACATAACATTAATATTAATAAAATACTACCAATGTATCTAGAATTACAACCATTGTAAAAGTAAAAAAAAAGTGGAATGGAAGGCACTTTAAAAAGAAAAAAAGGAGGACGTTCTAACCTAAAAATGGATACACGTTCGTTAAATAAATAATTAATGCACGGTAAGCACATCTTCAACCGGACATGATTAAACGAACAAAGTCTTCGTAGTTGACGTTACCCTGAGAGTCCTCCTGTCCTTGCAGCAGCTGTTCGACTTCATCGTCGGTTAATTTTTCACCCAAGGTCGTCAGAAGGTGTCGTAACTCGGCCGAACTGATGTAACCGTTGCCGTCTTTATCGAAATGACGTAAACCCTCGATGAAGTCATCGGCGGTATCCGCACTTCTGGACTTCGATATTTGCTGCGAGATAACACAACATCGAATCAATAATTTGTAATAGCAAATAATTGAGGTATAGCGGAAAAATTAAACAAACACTCTAGATAAGATAAAAAAACACCCAACATCAACTTTAAATCCTAATAGTGGAAAGCGAACTTGAGGAAACACTTTTAACATTGGCCTACACACTGTTTCATTAAGAACCAAAAGTTAAAAATGTTGATGATATCAAAGTAAAACACAATTAGTCATAAAAGTAATAAAATTCACAAGAAAAGAAAATCTCTGAACACAATGGTCAGATATAAATCAGTAAATTTACACTTAGTTATTAAAGGGCAGTATACACGTTGGTCAAAATTAAATATTATTAATTTAATTATTATTTTAGTAGGGATGCAGTGTTTCTAATGATAAATAATCGACAATTAGCAAAAAAAAAACATTGGGAAACCGACTTTCGACAAGATTGGAGATTTGATATTCTGGTTGCATCTTCTCGCAATAATGTTTCATTAACATAAATAAGGAATTAAAAAACTTAATACCAAAGTAACTAGTTTTAACAATTAGACTACAGCAAATTAATAATCTTTGTATGGCATAGAGGGGCCTAAGAGTGGTACCCTGATTTTTATACAATCATGAATACATGCGATCCACATCATTTAGATCAACCTCTACACGAAGATATTGCATAATAGCAAAACGAAAATTCATTTACAACAATGAATCAATCAGGGGCTCACATTATTTTCAAACACGTATTTGCATGCAATTAAAACACTCTTATTATTTTACTATTACATTTTCACCGCAATCTACTGAAGTCGGTGCTTCTGCAGCCCTCTTTACACTCTGCGAACACAATGGACAAACACTCAGTTTAGACAAATCAATATACAGTTTTTTCAATGAAAGATGCGATCCACGTGACTTCCTTTAAGTATGCAACCAATATGACAAATTGGTAACGTTAACATTAAAACCCCTTCATGTCAAAATCATCTGTCAAAATATACCCGAAACACTTAAGAATTTTTTTTACTTAATTAATGATTACCGAAAAATTAAATAAAAGGAAGAAATATAATAAAATATGAAATGAATGTTAATTGTATTACTGCCACAAATATTTAAAATGTTGTCTCCAAGCAAATATTACCTGGGGATATTTAGTTCGTTGCCACCGTATTATTTATGCAACCAAGATGGCATTGGTCACGTGGGTTGCATCTTTTATTGAAAACACCATATGTATAGAATAACTGAAATCGTAAACATTTGAAGGTAAATTCAGTGGGTAAAATACCTTGATATTTGTGCTACACCTTACATTGGAACTTATAGAAAAATACTCTAGTCAAGAATTTATGACCTATTCATAAATTCTCTTATTTAAAAAAGTATGTACTTAGTATGGTTGTTTCTTTGATTTTTCATTGATTAATATAAGTATTCTATTTCGAGAAGAATTGCAAGGACTGTGAGCTGGTATCACGAATTCACACTTGTTTGACGATGGAAGCTCACACGCTCTCGAAACATGTGTACAGAATTTATTAAATCAATTAATTGTGTCCGGAATTTCCGATACTGTGTATTGTCCTATTTCGTGTTTACTGTGTATTAATATTTTTATGGACACACGTTGTACTGAAAATCTATTATGTATTTTATTTATTCATTAGTTGCAATATTTGTTTGTTATTATACATACGGTTTGTAAAACTTGCGGTATTTTATGAAAAACAAGAAGTAAAAGCAAATCCTCACTTACAACTTTGTTTAAACACATTTAATCTTTAACATTGTCAATTATAATATGTAACATTTCTCTAATTGGATACTGAAACATTTTATAAACCAATTCCCTGTGAAATGTAAAATGCAGACCCAAAGTATAATTATAAACTTCTTGTCAGTTTACCACAGAATTGAATGAGACCAACATGTCTAAAATATAAACTGTTTACAAGATCAGGTCTCACACCTCTAACTTTATATTCCTGAGCGGATGTACGCAAATACTGGTATTAATTTAAATTTGATTGGTTGACCTATCAGGAATGTATACAAATCATAATGTTGGTAGTAAGACGATAAGATAAATAATACCCAAATTCTAAATTTATTGAAAAGAACAAGTAATGCAATATTATACCAAGTATAAGGAAATAGCTTTTACTTTTATTAATTCTTACATTAAACAATGAAAATAAGTCTGTAAACATCATTATTTTCCATTTATTATCAAAATAAATAATTGAAATTCTATTTCAACCTAAAACCTAATTAATTTTTAATGCAATTGCCAAATGAAATAGCACATTTCTTAATTACGTGCATCCAAATACAGGATGTTGAAAACATACACAGTATGCAGTTTATTTTAAGATCCAAACAAAGCCAGTTCTGTGTTAAAATACTTGATGGAATGTTTATGGTGAGTCACGATTCCCCTTACTAAAATAACAAATCAGGGCAATGATAATTTTAAACATACCTGGTAAATTGGCAAAAATACTTCAAACGAAACTCTCTCATCAGACTTGTGTTGGTGCGTGTATTTCTTCACATCCGATTCAGTTGGATTTTGTCCGAGAGCCCTCAGTGCATCCCCAATTTGACTCACGTGGATCTTTCCATCACCACGATTGTCAAATAGTTGGAAGGCCTCTTGGAATTCTATAATAAACAAATGAAATAATTACAAAGGGCAATCAACAAAAAATAAACTATAGAATAGTGCACCTTCTACAGATGTTAAACTTAGTTTACCAGGTGGTTCGTAAAGGTACATGTTGTTAAGATAAACTAAAGCAACAAACACCAGTAAAGTCAAGATGAAAATGAGCATCTGTGTCTCAATTACTTACTCACTTAAAATTCTCTTAACTTTCAAAATCATACCATATATGGATGAAATCAACCGGATGATTCATTGAAATCAGTTTTGATATATCTCATTCTAAATATCTTGTACAATAACCAATGTTTACTATACATAAATAATCAATACAAACGTAACACGATTAATGGAAGCTATAAAAAAGTATACTAGATAAAATTATGCTAATACATATAATAATCTATTATAATTAGTGGAAAATAAATCCAAAGAAAATTGAGGAATGTACAAGATAAGTGTAAGTAAGAGTTTAAGGCGGGGTTAAGCAGCCTAGATTTTAATTTCTTGGGCACTTACCGGCCATCTGGTCTTCTGTGTAATTAGCCTGAAATAAATAAAAAAGCAACATTAATAAATTTACAAAAAACGCTCACTATATGAGTGAATATTTAAAAACTTGTGAGATAAATCTTTCTACTAACCATAGTTCTCGCGTTCTGACGGGTAACTGTCAAATAGCTGGGAAATTTGGGGATATGACGTACACGATTTTAAATTCTATTTACATATTACCTAGTAGCGGGAAATTTGAAATTGACCGGTTTAATTCAATATAAGAAAATGTGATTAGGTAAATTAATGTAGGTTAAGTATAGGATACGGTGGCTTAAAATAAATTTAAGTTAAAAACATACCCCTTGCCACTTTATTGAGTAAAGAACTCTGAATACGCATTTCGGCAACTAAGTTTTTTGTCCAATGCATGTTCACCTCTACATCACCATAAACGTCAAATTTATATTAACTTAGAACTACTTTAATATAATTTTAAAAAACCGATGCACAAAATATAGTGTAAGAAATAAGAAAAATAGAAGTACCTAATTATATTTCTGACTTTCTTTGTATAATTCACAAAACTTGCCTGTATATTAGGTTGCATAGTAATCTAATGATCTATCAACGTAATGTGTATTTAGTCTATCGAGAAACAAATTATTTATAAACAAAGTGTAATGCATTCAAGATGAATATGAAATAGTAGAAATAATACCCATTCATCATAAATTTTATTTGAAAGTAAAATAAAAGTATCTACATTGCTGAACCAAATTCCAGACCTACGTATGTACCTACTATATATATAGTCGAAATTGCCGAGAAAAGAGAATGAATGATCGTAACGTTAGACTTTGGCTTGGTTTATTCGCAAAATACATGACAAAGCTCATCGTTCGCGATTCCGACTGTACATATATATGTATTTATGTGTGACCAAATATATTAACATATATTTTTGATCTCTCGGTCAAACGGCCTCCTATGTAAATGATACACTTGTCTAGCCGGCCATGCGCGTCAGCAATTTTCCGATGATGACATATGCCACGAGTACAAGCAGCTTTCCATATAAAACTATTGAACGGAACTTAAACACAACTAACAGTTATTTCCTTTACACTTCCGACAATTTACGGTGCTTTTCATATATGACCTCTATCACTCGTAATATAGGTACGAAAAAAACCGCAAACTGACGCTCTCCATGAAACAAAAATAAAGTCTTGAACTAAAGGTACGCAAGGCCGATTAGACAAGTGTATATTATTTTAGGAGGCCGTTTTATAGCACAGAACAGCAATGTTTATGGTCAGTGATTAGTTCCGTAAGCTAAATGCAGATGACGCCATCAGTCTTTTTGTAGACGACCAAACATATATGTACTATCAACATATTAGTAGTGTATGTTATTCGTCTGGTCCTCTAAAACACGACTATTAGCGATTTCTCTCTTTAACCTATGAAACTAACCATTGACTATATACATATACAAACTGTCCCACGATGAACTGCAGCGATCGATATACGAAAAACGTTTCACCGGAAAAATCTGAAATTTTCTTAGTATACTAACAGCGATACTTCCTTATTTGAAATGGAATAGTATGTATATTTTTATATTTTTGAATTCTTCTTAAAATTCGGGTTTAAATGTATGTAGGGATACCTAAATTCATTTGTTTTCGGGGCTTTTCGATTCTTTGCAGAAAATTGACATATGCAACTCCTTAAATAAATGTTATTGTTATTATATGCGCTTCCCGTTTTCTTCAATCCACTAGGAATAATTACAGACTGAAGGTAAAGGAATCAAAGTGGTGCATAAAAATTATTGTAACTTACACAGGATACCCATAAAAATGATCAAAAATTAAGTCCCGAAAGATGAACAAAGGTCAAAACTTTCAAATGAAACTCCTTATTCTTTTTACCTTATTATTATTTAGCATTAAAAATAAGAGCGATTTACTATGAGGTTCCCTATACCAATCTTCAAGCGTTTTCAAGTTATTTGGAAGAAATTTTACATTTTATAAAACTTGTCAAGTTAGCCATGACCATTGATTATAATCAATGGCCATGACCGAGATGACATAAAACCAATTACAGTAGAACTGTCAATATCGTGTAAACGAAAATACCTGGGGTTAACTTCTTTTTTGTCAATTCGTCATTTTGTCAAGAAATGATGATGGATGTTTACTGCTTCAAAATTACATTCTCGTCATAGTTGCCACAACTTTTTACAATTTTTACTTTTGAGTGTTTGGATTGGCGTCGTAAATGGCGGTGTAGGCAATTTTTAATATATTTTATAATATTTTAATGATGATAATGATAATAAATGTTCAGTGTTTGTGGCTACTGCTGCCCAACCATCAAAAATACTCACGAGCCGCCGCAGAGTGTTTGTCTTTATAGCGCATAGATGCATTACACCTTCAATTTCCCATTGCTGTGTGAAGCACAAAAAACGGCAAAGCGCTGTGATATTTGATGAAAATAAGCCACGCCTATGTACAACCTTGATATTTGAACATAAATACATACTTGGTACAGAAATATTCCCGTCCACAGGTAAATGTGACAAAGTATATATAGGTACATATTAATAAACAGTTCTTATCACATACCGGAGACTTTCATTATGGTTATGTTGATATATTTTATTTTAATTCATTTTCCTTTCCTACGGAAAATGCCTTTATAACTTGTGTGTGGTTTCTTTCATACAACACCGTATGTGGGTTCGTGTCTAGCAGTTGTGTAGGTTTTGCATTAATTCCTGTAATAGAATTAAAGCAACACAGACTCTTGCACTTTTTGCTTTTATATATATATATATATATATATATATATATATATAATTAGCACATATTTGTATGTCACTAGAGGATAGGTATGCATTCATATGAAAGTGTATTTTTATGTATCGTATAACCATATTATTATAAAAGACAGTAATTACAATAAAGATAGAAATCTAAGAAACCAGAGTTGTTTAATAATCTTAAGTTTGTGTTAGATATTTCCTGTATACGTAAGGAATTCTTTGATTTCTACACAAAAATCTTTAAATTATATAACTGCTTAATAAAAATGTATGTCATAATTCAATAAAGGCACTTTATTTCGTTATTTATCGTATTATTTAAACATATCTAACAAGCAACAGCAACGTATTACAAAAATAAAACACTTATTCTAACAAGACAAATAAAACGATTTCTTTATGCTGAATGTCTCGTTAACGTAATTCATTACTGGAGTACGTGCAGTCGTTATAATATCCCATATCCGCTTGAAATAATATTTTATTTATGCTGTATTGAACAATACATTTCACTCTGCGATCGTAACTTTGTAATTTTTTGACTAAGAATTCTCCAAAAACGATGCATTCGTCATTCACAGCTTCATTAGTTGGCTGATTTTCCATGTTTGTTTGTACAGCTTTGTCAGTTTCTGACGATGAATCTAAAGGCAAATCTACTTCTTCTACTTTAATTTCATTTAAGATATTCGCTTCAGTAACACTGGATGGAAAATGATTTTGATCCATCTGCAATATTACCCCTTCTGAAACACGTTCTTGATTACCTTGGTTGATCTGGAATAGAATCAATTCTCAATTTTTATGTATAATTGAAAATTTCCTTACATATATATAGACTTCAAGTGGAACTTATCCCCTCCCTCTACTGAGTAAGAATTACATATTAACGATAATAGTAATATTTAAAATTCTAGCGTTGCCGCCAAATAATAGCAAGTTTTAGCGTAAAAGTTGCCAGTAGCGTAAAGTAGAGAAAAGTTTAAGATTCCCGCTTGCAAGTAATAGCGCCTCTATGAAATGAGACGTGAACTAACTCCCCCTCCAATGCCGAAAGCGTTCCTAGTTTATAGTATTAAGTTGACTATCTCCTGTATTTTCACATATGCAGCACATCATAAATTCATAATAATACATACTTACATTTATGGTTTTCATATCTAGGTCTCTGTTTCTACCTAAGAACTTCATTCTTTGATATGCGAACCAGTGAGGTTCATAATTCGGATCCGTACCTAAACATAACATAAAAATTATTTATATCCAGTCATAAATTATTGTTGATATTTATTTATTTTTTTCAATACCTGCTCTTTTTCTAAGTTTACTTCTCTCTCTCCTGAAACTAACTTGTAATATTTCCATTTTTCGTCTAGCTTCTTCTACCTGACAGCCAATTATTTGACTTATATGCTCCCATGCGGCCCGTTTCCTCGATTGACGGTAATAAAATGGATGACGTTGATTCCACAATTCCGAACGTTTTTGGTATTCATCTATTAGCTTCAGGCAGGTTTCGTTTGTCCACTCCATATTGTCTTCATCGGGTAAAATACAAAATGGCCGCTCCACCTACGTAACAACACGTGTCAACCGTGTTACGTTACGCATTAAAATTCATGCAGTAACCTAGCTTTTAACGAACCTGCAGCGTTCGTGTTTGTTCGGATAGCGGCGAATACCATTGACGCGTTACGGGAACACGGGGTCATAACAAGCGTCACAAACATACGGTTACCTGCTATTTTTAAGTATAACTAGATACACGGCTGTTCATAAGTGTTTGCGTGTTTAAATATCATGTTGTTTTTAATAAATGTAATTCTAATTTTGCAGGTGTATTTTCTTGGATGAATTTTATTAAGGTCATATTATTTTGCTTTTATTATCTGTATGTTTATATATAAATCGCAATATTTATAATACTATCATAAAGATAACAATTATTTGACCATATTTTTAACATAAATTTACTTATTAAGGTAACAAGGGGTTACTGCATTAATCTATTTACAGCATTAGCGGTTTTGTATTACACAGCAAATTTATGCGTGCAACACTTCTATTTTGGTACATAAATTATAAAAATTTCTACTTCATAACAAAATGTTGATTATTAGACCATGTCGAGAATTATTGTTTCTTTGAAATTATATAATAATAACAAAAATTGTATACATGCATGTATACTTTCTATTGCGAGAAGAGTTTCTTATAAGAGTATAGTAACTATTTTACAATACTACACCTTAACGTTGTAGCAACTTTCAATTATACCTTTTTCTTCAAGTTTTTTCGCTTAAAACACTAACACTAGGCGCCATAATGAAGTCAACAAATTCTAATTTTATATTAAGAGACAATATCCCAAATCTCTTTTTCTCCATTTTTAACTTAAAGTGGAATTTTGTTGTGACATCTGTAAAACTCATCAACACCGGCGCACAGTGGTCCACGCCGATTTTTAATATTTATCAACAAGTAGCCACGAGTTCATCTTTAGCGTACATAATCCTTATAGTCTATAGACTACACATAAGCCTCCCTATAAATTTCAGCTGCTACTCTCTGCTACTTCCTGAGAAAACAGAAATTAAATAAATTAATTTCATACTATGTAAATCAATTTTAAACTAAGAATAAGTGTAAAAGATCTATTAAATAATGCAATTAAAGTTTAAATAATAATTATTATTATACACAGTAGAAATTGAAGAGAAATATTTTCTTTAATTTCCGGAATTAATGCGATTACTTCCGCTGAATACTTCTTTTCTATTATATGGTTGAAATCCTTTATAGTTGATTTCATTGTCCTGAAAAAATTATTTCATTATATTATACAAGAAGTTGGAAATTTTCGTGGCGAACATGCTATTCTGAACCACTGTCCAATGTTTTCATGTTAATTTACGATATATAAAAAATAAAATATTCTTCTTTTTGTAATATTTTTCATACATCATTCGTCCCCGGCTATTTATATTTACTCGATTTATATTTATTATTATTCCCCACGGAACAGAGTTCGCCTTCACCGACTGAGCCTGGGATATAAATGGAAGCTCTAATATTAAATCCAGACAACAATCCTATAGGTGGCAGTCCTGTATGCATTTAATTAACCTTGATAGTTAATAGTTTAACGGTAGCGTCAGCGTCCCCGGTACACGAATCTAGTAGTACGTTAATAATGAATTTTCGAATCACCGCAAGATATACATATACACAACCAAAATTTCTGGCATTTCGTCTTTACATGACATACAAAGAAATTCTACCGTTTTTCGGTATAATACGGGATTTAATTTAGTTTTTTGGAG
>JARFOC010076604.1:0-15331 GCA_031763485.1 Osmoderma eremita
GTACAACGCAATTTATTCGTTGAACTGAAGTTCACGCTGAACTAGCGGTGAACTTGGTTGGTACAACCGGCCCTAAGTAAACTAAGTAAGTAAGTAGCATGAAACAAATACAAAAATAAAAAGGATGCCTCGTATATTATGATTCACTATACACAGAGACCTAGACGTTAAAATCAGGAAATTCGTGAAGCAATCATTATTCATTCTTTCCGTGACATTTACATATAATATTTTAATCAAACAGATAATATCGATCCTCCATTAGGTGCTATTCATGTATATTTAATTATGTAATTAAAAAATTAGGGCATATAATACTTTCGTTTATAAATAGCTAAATTCACCTACAATTAGGCAGTATTTCTTCTCTCTTCGGTGCAGTTGTTTTAAGATGATACTCACATTTTATCGCAAACTGATACCGCGACCCTGTATCAGTTGCTTCCTCAAGACTTATTTAATTTCTAGTATGTTTTGTGGTGGAACGGCTAAGTCCAGATGCGTCCACGGCGAAGAAAAAATATGTGTCTTTACAACATCGATGCTATCAATGTTCGTTTCAATCCTTTTAGGATGTTTGCTGTTAGCAGAGGCGGTTTATGAAATAAGCACTACCTTTAATGGGAACATTAGATTTTGGGACTTGGAAAACTTGGAGGCGTTGATGTACTTCTCTTTTGGATTGGCGCAATCTTTAACACCTATATGCTTAGCGAAAAAGTACAAAATCTTCGCCCAGTTGTTAGGAGACGCACAAAATCTTGTGTTGGGCCTGGTTGCGGCAACTTCGGAAGCTGAAGTTTTGGACAGTTTCTTAACGCTACGTTTACAAGCTGATTCCGCTATCCTCTTCACATTATGCACTTCCGTAATCTGCGCAGTATTTAGATCTTCTTCCCGTTTCTTTATCGTGTCCTTTATTATGAATTACATGTTCATACAGGTAACTCTAGGAATGGGATTGATGATAAATATAGTTTTAGCAGGGTTCAAAGTCTATCACAATAAAGTAAAGATCATTTTCAAATCCATGGGCGCAACTGCAAATATGCGCTTAACGAATCCTCCTTCGTGGAAGAAAGATTTGAATGTAGTGATTGATCTGCAATCCTTCTGTTTCAAATTGGTTGGTTCGGCGAACAACTTTGTTGCTTTTGTTTTATGTCTCTATGCCACGATTAACCTGCTAAGCCTATACCTGGTATGTTTAATAGCAACTATTAGAATGTTACGTGGCGACTTATTTGATACCACACAATCTACAAGTCCCTTTCTTCTTATGAATCTCGTCTACGCCTCAATTCTTTTCTACGTTTGTAACTTGGGCAACAGGTTAATGAAGACAGTAAGTTATTTTCCTAGTTGCTTTTACATTGAGACAAATCAGACGATTTTAATTTGCAGAATGAGTCTGTTACGAGTTTGGTTTACCTTTGTCAAACGAGGACACTGTTACGGGAAGACATTTATACGGTAAGTACGGAATTGAATTGGTCCATAATTTAAATAATACGTATGTATTTCTCGTTTGCAGTTAGAAAAACTTCTGGAAACATTGAGATCCCAACAGCCGCAAATCAAAATTTTGGAAAATCTTCCATTATCTAATAAATTATTTGGAAACGTAAGATTTTCAACATTTTATTTTCTTAAGTATTACTGCGTTAATTACTGTTTTTCAGTGTATATACTTTTTAATAATGTATACCTTGGTGGGTCTGCAATTTTATTTGTATAGCTAATTGTACCTTCAGTAAAATGCCTGCACCGTATGGTTGAGAGGAAGGATTCTCTATACCGTAGTTCTGCAATAGTAAAGTTGTATTGTATAAGTACATTAAAATGTAATCAGCAGCACTGTTTATCAAGTTGTAGAATATAATATAATTATGTTATAAACAAAACTGACTTTCTGTCTCTATATTTCTTTTTTGACGTCTAAATCACCGAACTCGCTAGGCTTACTTGTTTCAAAATAAATAAACCTACGACGCCGATTCTGCTCCTTAACAGAATATTCCGTCATTCAAAATACGCTACTTACTTCAAAGGTGTTTGTCCAGAGTTGCTGGCTTGCGGCTAGCTTTGCAGTGGGTAACTTCATCGAATTCAAACGATCTAAGGGTGGCGCCACCGAGCTTTACATCAGTACATATAAGATAATATCGATAATTCAAAATAATATACGATACGCATACATTTAGAATAATACAGTAATTTAAAAAGAGAAAGTGCAATCTAATTATCGAGTAAAGAAAGACAAAAATAATAAGAATATAACTACATAACCTTGACACTCATAGCAAGTAGTTACGTAAGCGGTCGGTTCACATTTATACGCGACGTACACATGCGCAGAATCAGTGTGTGTAGAATTTCGGATATCTGGTATGGACGTAGCTAATTTGTGACAAGATGTATGTGTGTGTGTGTGTGTAAAAAATAATAATAAAGTAATAAATAAATTTACGGGTTACGTTAATAATGAATTTACTTATGCGTATGTGAATTTACAGTTTTACAAAATAATATTTAATTTTAAATGGAATACTGACTGAATTTTGACAGATAAATTTATAAAATGATATTAACGTCGTCAAATGAAATACTGAATGTCTTTTGATGGATAAATCTCAACGTTACACGTTGCAGACCTTGAATTTCTCTTCTGGTGTTAAAATGGCGACACGATGAATTTAGGGTGGTTTCGAGATACGTGCGGTGTAAATGGATTGAACTTATCTGAGAAGCGGCGAGTTTATCTCAGCGGCTCGCTTTCGTCATTAGCGTTGGTCCAATTCGGGTCACAGTGTCAATATCGGCAACGCCTCGGGGAATTCTCTATTGCACCATCAGAAACAGTATACAGGATCCCAGGAAATTATTCCGGTCGGTGGTGACTACACCTCACAGGGTTGCAGTAACGCGGTACTTACATACAGCAAAACAAAATATACTAATTTCTTATTTTTCATAATTGTCTTATTCATCTTCCACAAAGTGCGGTTCATGTGGTTCTTCTAGTAGTTCAAACTACAATCCTGTTACATATTTAAAAGAGAACATGTTTTCTTGTTGAGCCATACTCATCATATCCTTCAATGCATCATGCAACTCAAGTTCTTCAGGCGTCAAAGGAATTATTGCGATGTTGGCTACTTGAAACTTTGTAAGTAACGTGTTTAACATATTAGCTATATTAATTGCTGCCATTATCCTGAACTACAAATTTACACTGCACGAAAAAAATGCTTCAGATATATTATTTGAATTATACGCATTATGATAATGGTGTACGTGATAGAGCACTTGTACTTTTATTTAATCGATATACACATCAGATTATATTACAACACCGTACAAGACGTACCAGCAAGGTTTCAAATGAAACTTATTGAAATGCACTCGAATACACTTAAAATTTTCCCTATTTCATAGTTCAGTTGGTATTCAGTCAAGACACTTTTGTGGAAACATGAAAACCGAAAGCTTCGACACGATCCGAGTTATTTCTAGAATTAGAAGGGAAGAGTGAGCGCGTGATGCTCAATGACACTTTCCGAAGAGTTAGGGAACACATGTGTTATTGCGTGATACGATTGGTGATGGGCTCGCCACATCATTGTTTCTGACCTCAATAACCTTGGCATTGTGTTCATTTTATATTTTACTGCTTTCCGTCGTTACTGAAATTATTTTTGCGCACCCCCGGCTGGAAACCGCTGCTCTAGATATCAAAATGCAAAATTCAATTATTATTTATCCGTCATCGTTATTTAAAATGAAGGCCGATGACCGATTTTGAGCGCACACGTCTTTGATCTCGTATATCTAAAGGATTCCATAATACATACGCGAAAACTTGAAGGCTTTTTCCTATGTTAGAAATGCATGTAATCAACTTACAATTCCTCGAAAGCAATTATCCATTGCGTAGCTGGTAATAAGCTGTGTTTGTTTTATTTTAATATTTTAAACATTCAGGGGGAAGTATTGATATCCGATCAAATCGTATTTATATTTAATTCAAAAACTAACATCCCTTTAGCAATATAAATGTCTGAATGCCACCTATATTACAATGCAGTACTGGTTCAATTCCACTGTATTAAAGATGATACGCAAGTTTTACCGCAAAATGGCGAAGCGCGCGTGTGTCTCTTGTGCCATCAAGATCTTTTTAACATCCACCATGTTTTGTGGTTTTTCACCTAAAGCCAGTTGCACTCACGGCGAAGAAAAAGTGTGCGACTTTCGTCCGTCATTCATATCGGTATTCGCTTCGAATCTCGTGGGACTTTTCTTATCGGCTGTGGCAGTTTACGAGTTACGCGGTTCTTTCAATGAGAACATCAGATTTTGGGACTTGGAAAACATAACGGCGTTAGCATATTTCTCCTTCGCTCTAGCGCAAGCTTTAATGCCAATATACATGGCGAGTAGATACCAAATGAATGCCAACTTATTTGAGTGCTTTCAAAACCTTATAACAGTATTGACCGCAACTTGCGAAGCTGATATTCTGGAAATTCTATTAACGTCACGTATCCTAGCCGATTTCGGTACTCTTGTCTCACTTTGCTGTTCGATTGTATTCGCAGTACTGAGATCTTGTTCGCGTTTCTTTATCGTATCCCTTCTTAGGGTTTACATGCTAGCGCAAACCACTCTAGCATTGCTATTGATTACAAGTATATCATTAGAAACTGTAAAACTCAATCACAGAATATTGAAAGCGACTCTAAATTCAATGGGCGCAAGTAAGAAGATGAGCGAGACCCTCTCGGGCAAGAAAAATTTAATTGTAGTGATGAATGTGCTCGATCTCACCAACAAAACCATGGACAGTTTCAACAACTTTTTTTCTACGTCCTATATACATATCACATTTTTGCTAGTAACTTTCAATCTGGGGCTTCTTGTAGCAATTGTCAGAATCGCAAGCAGTGATTTACTTCTTATAATAAATCCTTTCTTCGCTGTCACTCTTATACACGCCTTAGCTTTGTGCTACATCTGTTACTTATCCGACACTTTAAAGAAAATGGTAAGTTATTTTATTTTTGTATTAGTTTTAGGAAGGAAATCAAGCGATTTTGGCTTGCAGGGAGAACCTATACTAAGCTTCATTTATCTCTTTCGGACCAGAACATTGTTAAGTGAAGATATTTACAAGGTAGGTAAGAAATCAGTCGACACAAATCGCTCAAGCAATATTCAAATTGGCTGTACAATTTCCCTCCCCCCTCCCTATCACCATTGATTAGCTAAAAGTACAAGTGCTCTGTCACGTACACCATTATTGTAAAGGTGCCCGCTTCAGATAATATATCAGAGTTTAGTTCTGTTAGAAAATCTGCCACCGTATATTTTGGTGTATCAAATACCGCAAATATATCATCTACATACGTATCTCAGTCAAATTCTCGGAAAATAATCTTCGTCCTTTTTCATATCGGTTTCCAACTCACTCATATGCAGATTAGCAACCTTAGATCATACATATTACCTGGATAGCGCCATCATCATATCAGTCTATATACGCTACTGTTTCCAACATGTACTTCTGCGATTTTCGAGCTATTACTTTCATGCTTATGAACATTATATGTAGCTATCCCTCATCTGACCTCTCGTGGAACCGGAAATGCATGCCGGTTCCGTGCGATATATTATAGGACGTATGCGATTTCACAATTTTATTAAACATACATTAGACAGAGTACCGCTAGACTTAGATTAGAGTTCTGTCAATGCGTGATGAATGTCAACTACTGTTGTCTATCAATCTGTATGAGCGAGCTATTTTATGACATTTAAAAATTAGGTTATGCGTCAGAACTGGTATTATATGTGATGTATATGAAATTTAATTCAAATTTCGCGCGCTTCTCCCGCGGTTGTCCACGCGTGGTCAGGTGCGAATAAGAAAATACGAATAACCGTTGTTAGACAGAAATGCTGATAGTTGGGAAACATAGCGGTATCCATGTAATATATATGATCTAAGTTAGAAATGAACGGCGACAACAGGTTTTCCATTGTCGTACCCTCTAAGTATTCATAGATTTTCCCTCCGATTTGAAAACGGTTTTGTGACATGCATAACTTCGTTAATCTGATATACCTATTCCGCAATTTTAATATCCTTGATATCGTTTGATTTCAAGTATTTTCTTAAAAATTCTAGTTTCGGGGATCGGTGCGCTCGGAAACAGTGAACAAAGGAAAAATGTATTAGATGTAGTACCTCCTCTTCACCAAATCATCAGTGGAATAACAGTTATTCTAGCGCTACCTAATTGATTTGAGCTAATACTGTAGAATCGTGCTCCCATTCTCAGCTGTTCGCGGGGATTTTATTCGCATGCGCAATGGTGAACAGCATTGTCAGATTTCGTTTAATACTTCTAGACCTATTTGGCGGAATCAATTTAAATTTTTATAAACTTATTGTTAAAGATTAGTAAAGCCTAAGTATATGCCTAGTGAAATATACAATAACATAGTGATAATGCATCAATTTTAGAATGCTAAATATTTAATTGTTTACGTACTATGAAATCTATTAGAATCTCTTACATAAATGCATATTACAGTGAGTAGTATTTA
Organism: Osmoderma eremita; assembly: GCA_031763485.1. Classification (NCBI taxonomy): domain Eukaryota; kingdom Metazoa; phylum Arthropoda; class Insecta; order Coleoptera; family Scarabaeidae; genus Osmoderma; species Osmoderma eremita. The sequence continues at coordinate 6,613 of JARFOC010076604.1, forward strand.
ATTAAAAATAAATAGTCAAATAAATAAAGGAAGAGTTAAGACCAATTTTTGAAAATAAAATGATTATCAATCGCATAATTTTAACGGTTTAAGAGCACTTTTTCAGTGCCTGTCGAGCAATCGATAAACTTGCGATTAATAACTGTTGAAAAATTCAAATTAAATTCAAATTGAGGGCATTAGTGCTGACGTCGAAAAATGGCTACTCTGTGAAATTTTTTCCAAACAAAACAAGCTACATAACCTCGCATTCTGTTCACGTTATTCGACTTCCTTTAAAAATGCTTTATTTTTAAATTTATCGTAATATATATATATGGTAGCGAATGGTTGGCGCAGATAGCTGTCGATCAATATGTATACAATATAAATTTATTATTTTTACAACCTTCTATAACCATTACCGTGTGTATACAATACAGCATTAATCAACCTCTTTAGCTCAGAGTTCTTTGAAAAATACTTGCACTTTTTCTGCTCACTGTGGTGCAGGATTACCTTGATTTGGTTACGGGGTCTTTATAACCAAATCCTGTACGAAAACCTGTAGATCCTAATACCTTCTTCACGTAGACCTTATATTTCTTCTTTTATGTAATTTCAGCTAGAAGCTATTTTGACATTTCTGCAATATCAACCACTGCAAATTAAAACTATGGGTATACTACCGTTATGCAACAAATTATACGCAAATGTAAGTTTCTAAACTTTGATTATTTTTGAATGATACTACTGTAATTACAATTTTTCAGTGTGTGGGTTTTATTATAGCGTACAGCTTGGTAGGTCTACAATTCTATTTGTATTACTAGTTGGTAAAGTAGCTGTTATGAGGAGTATTAAGAGCATGCAGAAATATTCCTATACTAATGTTCATCAAAATAAAATTTGAATGGAGAGAGAATTATAGCACAACACATTTTCTGGGTTATAAATATTCTTGTAATCTGCACGCCAATCTTTGTGTATGCAAGTGAAATAAACTTTCAATTAGTAAAAGCAAAGATCAGGAGATAAAATAATATTTTGACAATTAAAAGATTCATGTCTTTACGTCATCACCACTGATACAGTTAAAAACACCATCCTGAAAGAAGCGACAGAGCCTTAGAAAAAAAAGTCAAAAAGTTTCTATTTTAAATAGTGGACTAATGGTGGATTCATCATATTTAATGTGATTCGAAGGGAGGGGTAAACAGCAAATTAATATTTTGCAGATCATACATATTTCGAGAGTTGCTTTAGTAAGCCCAAGTTCATCTGTTGATGTGGTGGCGTCACCTATCGGTGGAAAAGTGATTTCAACTTTACTGGAAAAAGCAACATTTTAGTGACTTAGTTTGACATGTGAGGAGTTTATAGTAAACAAAACAAATATTTTAGGTTAACGGTTGGTTTAGTGGAGTGATTTCTTTTTAAATATTTTATTGGCCCCTTAAATAGATAAATTTATAAGCAAATGTAAAATCTGCTTAACTATGATTTCCGGATTAGACATATTAAATCAAATACGAAATCTTACACCATAAAAACGCATTTATAAAATTTTACCTTCACGTTTCGGTTTCCTAAAGTTGTCTTACTACAAATAAAAAGCAATACACCCCGTAATATCCTGTTTTTACAAATTAAGGCGTCTTTTTCGCGACGCGGTTTGTAAACGCTTTGATGACAAAAATGCTTCAAGTAATGACGTCAATATTGAAACTGGTTGAAACGTTTTTGAACTCGTGTATAAGACCGTTTCAAAATACTTTCAAACGGCGGTGCCGTTTGTAATTTGTGATTGTGGTAATTAACTTAAAGTTGTTTTGGCAAGAAATAGGTTATCAGCTGTGTTAACATCTATTTATTCATGTCTCTGTAGGTTTGTACATAGCAACTAATTAAGCTATATCTGTAAGATCAATGTATTAGCGACATTACTATTTAGGTAAATATCGATGCTGATGTTATGATGATAACCGGTGAACTGGAAGAATTTATAGTATAAAAATGAATATATTACAATATTACTTTGTCTAACTTGTCCAAAAGTCAATAATAAATACATTTGCTGTGCGCAGGCGTAGGCATATGTCGACAATTCGAAACCGTTTCAAAGTATGCATTTTAGCGAACGTAAAATTGATGTATAACGCAATGCTTCAAAAATATGTTTCAAAACACTATGGCGCGAGAAATACCCCTATTTTTGCCGGTCCGACAGCTGCATGTTTACCACTATCTATTCAAATACAATCAAATGCCAAACACATCAAATTAAATTTTAAATAAAATAAAATGGACTTCGTAACATAAAACACACTTGGTGACACATTGGAAATCTACCGGAGAAGGTAGCAACTGTTTCTGATTTGATGAGAAGAGCAACCACTGGATGGCACCATGTACAACCATTAATGTAAACCGGAGTAAGAATTTTAAGAATACAGTAGAGGGCGCTGAAATCACTGTCTTTATACTGTTGAACAAATTTAATTAAATGTTAATACAGGCTGAAATTTGGAATATAAAATGGTGATAAAATATCAACATGATGACAACTATATAATTATCATTTGTGGAAAATGTGAGACAAAGTATTAATTAATTCGGGACAACACGTGATTCGGGAATACGTGGATTCCCATTATTCCCGAAACACGTGTCGTCCCCAATTAATTAATACTTTGTGCGGGAAGAGTAATCCGAACAATGTGTTTATTGTGCTGCCCCACAGTCCTTGCAATCTTTATTGGCCATTTAAAAACTTACAATGAAAGGAGTATATATGTATATTAGCTGAATACTGTTGATAAATGCAATAAAGTTTGATTACTGCTTTTTTGTGATTTAATTATTCCTTATACATACATTGTGCACCTATATTTTGAACACGTTCTTCATTATAAATGGTGTATTCTACTGATAAAGCCTATCTGTAGTTCTCTCAACGAAACAACCGACTTTTGGCAGCGATAATGTTAAAATCGTACCAACACAACTAAACAACTTCACATTCAACAAATGCACAGTGTTGTGTCAAATCTAGAGACAGAGAGGATTTGGTCAATTAGAGCGTTGCCAGTTGCATAGATAACGTAAGTTGTCAACACACTTACTTGAGATTTGTCTGTCAAACCATACACTTTGTAATGCGTGGCAATCTTGTCATCGAATGACGAAATGTCGAATGTCGGTTGTTTAATTGCGATAACTATATGCATAAAACGCAGTGCTCCCAAATGCAATTAATGTCAAAATTGCAGGACTAAAATTTGCACATATACAAGTTTTCGTAGGAATAGGAATATTGGACTTAAGCAAGGAAATGTGTAGAAAAAAATATATATCAGAAAAATCTATAATAATAGTTTTTTAATGCACATGCGTGAACCAAACCACTCATTTGAAGCGATTTAAGTGAAGAAATCGTTATATTCGCTAATCTAAATAAATCGCTAATCCAAACATTTCCCTTTCCGAACTAGTTTCAATATATGAAATGTAGATGTAATAGATATGATGGGTTGAACAACCTTGATATCCTACCAATGGTATGCCAAGTTTTCATGACGCGCTACTAATTGAGAAGAAAAGTGATGACGTTGATTTGTTTTGTTTGGAAACCTTTGCAGTGCCGCCAACAGCGTAAAATGATTAAACGAATGATATTTTTTATTATTTTACGCTGTCTAGGTTTCCAAACAAACGAAATAAGCTATTAATTTTAGCCATTCTGTCATTTACATGTGTTTGGATCTTTCTTTATACTGTGTTTATTTTCTATTTCAATAATTTAATTATTTTTAAAACAAAAAAGTTGTCTACATATCTTTCTCACATTTTGTCGTCACACTTTTCTTCTCAATTAGGCTATTGCCACAGAATATCTAACAATCTATTGCTATATCCACGGCGGCGGGAATTTAACTACATGAATTTGTTATTATAGAATATTATAGAATATATAGAATAAGTAAATCAATTGTAAAGCTACTACAAAGTGGTTCATAGCATAGTCCAGTAGACAGACTTTTTTTTTTAACGAATCACAAATTTACAAATAAATATCTATAATATTTTTTAAAGAATCCCGATTCCAAGGGAGGTGCACTGCCGTTGGTGTAAACCAAGGGTTACTCGACCAATAGAGGGCTCTGTAAAATTATAGAACTCTACATAAGGTATTTTAAATTTATACTAAAATTCCTTTAGTTGTTAGTAGTTCCTTTAGTTTTACTTATTGTTTCATCATTATCGTTAATATTATTATTATTGTGTATTTCGTCTGTAAAGATTGACGTGTCCCGAATTAATTATTACTTCGTTAATGCACGTCGAGCTAAAAATGATTCATCGCCAGGTACTTGGCCCGACTATACTTTTTATTGTAATTATATTCCTGATAGCTATATTTTTGTTGAGTAGGGTAGATTAATGTTAGAGCGAATTGTTTTCCTTTGGAGTCTTTTGCCTTGAAGTTGCTATTGTAGAACTCAGTACGTGAATAAAATTATTGTTAATGTTGGTTGGTGTGTTATTGTGTTTGATAAATAAGTAGATTTAACAATTTTGTGCGGCAGGTGTAATCCGAACCACTGTTCGGATTACACCTGCCGCACAGGTGCATTCCGTTTGGTAAGCAAAAGGGTTAATTCCAATTCCAATGCGTGTTTTTTCCGTTGACTTTCTGTACAGAATTATGGTTGGAAATAGAACATTAAGTAGCACATACTTGTGCTACTTAAAAATCTGCACGGCAGAATGGATACACCTTTTTGGCACATTTTGTGAATGACATTCTGCGAAAGAAAGCTTGTATAGAAAAATGAATAGAATTTTGTCAAGTTTGAAATATATGAAAATTGGCGCGGTAGTCTGTTTAGTTGGGTTCGCGGACCACCAGAGGCATAGGTACACATATCCCTGCACATATCTATACTGTATCTGTGTTATATCACTATTATATCTACCGCAATTCTAACATCACGGCAATTCTATGTAGCTAAGTTCTCTTATGAGATATAACCATTTTACAACATATTGTAAAATATAGGTTAGCACACTAGTATTTGATTTCATATTTAATTCTATAATTAAAACGTAGGTATAAACCTACTGCACTTTAATAGTTTACGATTTTGAATAGACTTGACTCTAATAACGTATAGTTTTGACAGTTTTATGACTTGTTGATATCATGCTAGTTTAGTGGTCATTTTGTTTTCATTTAACTGCATTTAACTTAAGCATATATTCCTTTTCAGTGGTGTTAATAGTTTGGAAGTACTATAAGCAAAAATGAGTCGCTTTTTCGCCGGATCTGATTCGGAATCTGAGAGCTCCTCCGAAGAGGAGCAAGTACAACGTGCACCAATTCCTACTTACACAGTAAGTTATATATACAATGGATTCTTAAGAATTACAATAATATGTTTCACGATTACAGTTTAGTGATGATGAGGAGGAGGTTAAGCGTGTTGTACGTTCCATGAAAGAGAAACGGTATGAGGAACTTACGAATATAATTAAGCAGATCAGGAATTATAAAAAGATCAAGGACATGAGCTGCATGTTGAGTAGTAAGTAAATTAGATTAAATTTGCAGAGAATTTTTGTTGTAAAGTGAACCACTTTAGGTTTTGAGGAGTTGCAAAAAGCATTTGTAAAAGCACAACCTGTCATTGCAAAAGAGGAGAACGGCCAGACACCGAGGTTTTACATTCGGTGCTTAATGGAAATGGAGGATTTCATAACGGAAATGTGGATGGACCAAAAAGGAAGGAAAAACATGAGTAAAAACAATAGGTACTTCTCATGTCTAATAGCTTTTTAGAGATATGTTTGATTATTGTATTTTAGCAAATCATTATCATCGATGAGGCAAAAATTGAGGAAGTATCTCAAAGATTTTGAGGATGATTTATCTAAATTCAGAGAGAACCCTGATATGCCTGATGTTGAGGAAGAAGAAGATAAAAGTAAGTCTTTATTTAAGATCATCTAGTAACTGCAAGAAATTTCATAAAAAATCTGTCGTTCTCTCATAACCAAATTAGTACTTAATAAATATAGATTCTCTGCAATGTTACTGGAATTGGAAAAGATCTATTTTTTAAAAGATATGCGAATTTTCGACCTCGGTAATCATTTTAGTAATTTTTAGATTTCTTTGTCAAATTTTCCAAACAAAATTTTTAACTATTTACACTTTTTTTACCAAATTTTTCGGATGAAGCATTTATCTGGACGCATAGATTGGTACATATCGTTGTGTCGCGAACTATTAAAACACCGTAAAATTTAAATACCGATTTACAACCTGATGGGATATTTTGTAAATAAACAAGATCAACTTGTTTCATTATATGAAGAAGTATTGTGACGGAATGTCATCACGATATCGTCGCGATATCTTGTGGCAGCTGCGCAAAGCTTGTCGCTGATTTACACGGCCTCCTGTATAAATGATACACTTACAGTCTATCCGGCCCTACGCGTCAATAATTCTCGTGAAATGACATACAATTGTCTAGTGGCTCCATCTTTCTATATAAAACCATGGAACGGAATTTAAACACAACTAACGTATATCACTGGCCACATACAAAAACCATCGTAAAGTGGCGCTCCCTCTGGAACAAAAAAAATGCCTTGAACTAAAGATGCACAAGTGCCGCTTAGACTGAAAGTGTATATTATATTAGGGAAGCCGTGCTGATTTAAATTCACATTAATTTAAATTGTAAAGGTGGGCTCTGATTGGCTCCTTTTAAATCTTATCGAACCCAAGTTCATGTCCGAAAATTAAATTCGTAACAATATATTATCATTTTTATGAAAGAACGAAAAAAGTTCGTTTTAAAGAATATTTGGCTCATTTTAAATGGAACTGACAAATCGAGGGTTCCTCAGGTCATACGATTATTTCAAAAAATCTAAAGTATTTAAAAATGTTTCGCCAGTTCGCGGAAGTAACAGTAAAATAAGATATATTCGGTGATATATTGCATAATAAATCAAAAAAAGAAAATAAAACACTATTGGTACTTGGCCCGGAAGCCCTTACTGTATAGAATAGCTTGCCACCTTAGCTGCATTGAGCCGATGGCATCTTGGTTGGGGAGTCGCCTGTCATGCAGCCAATCTTTTATAACATAAGTAATGAGGTACGAGTAATTACCCAGTTCCAAATGATTAAATTTTGGTCTACGTATGGAAGCATGACTTCTACAATACACTTATACATTAAGAGTATTCGCGCTACATTCTCTATATTTAGTATTGTTTAAGTCTATATATTCTAATAATAATGTTTCCCCGTAGATGTCGCTAGCATGCCGTAAATCCGATAATAATATTTGCCCATAGTTCTAGCTATCATACGGTATATTTTCTTTTTAAACGCATTTATTATTTGGCGTGTGTGTCGTTCGTGCTAGCGGCACGCTCGAAGGAATAAGCTGCTGCTTACTTAGGGACTGAAGGATTAACTCTTATTTCTTATATATTGTATTTATTTTATATTTCTAAGATTTTAAGTATTCCCAGAATTACAGGTACTGGCGATTGTATAAATTATAATGACGTATTCAAAGAACAGTTAGTTCAATAAACGCTATCATAGATAATTCTGTTCGTTAATTCTTAAATTCAAACTACCTAGCATTTACTATATTACGAATAAAGGAAATAATCAAAATTTCCGCTCACACAGAACAAATGCCTGAATCCAGCGAACAGAATTCATCAAAGAAATACAACAAAATTTACGGATCCTATGGAAATTTCAATGGAGCAGGAGAAAGTTTGATTTAATAAATTTGTTATTACGGTTTTGCATACTAGCTGTCATGCAGCCGAGATCTAAATTTTTCTAAAATCCCGCTCAACTTATAAAATCAACGGAGTAAATATCCATGCTGTTGCATGTATAATGTAAGGGCTTCCCTGTTATAATAAAAACTCTCTTTTGTAAATAACTTGTTATTTATTTATAATTGAATATAATCAAAGAACACGGCATATATTTCATTACATGTATCTTCTAGTGTCTTATCAATACCAACCCACTATTCTTGTTGTTTTCTCAAATGTCAGGTTCGCCAACCTTATTTAATGTAATACTAACATTCCCGACCAAATACTAAGAGTATTTTGATTTTTTGTTAATTATTGTAGAAATATAATTAAGGAGAATTGTATGTGTTTTCTATATGGTTTACGTGAAGCAATGCGATTAAAGTATTTTCACGAATTTAATGTTTGAGATATAGACTTGGGTTCGATAAAATTCAAACAACACTCACTCTCCAATTACGTTGATTCGATTTATTAATTAAGCAAATCAAATATACACACAAATTCTTAGAATAATTCAATAACTTTAACGCTTAATGGCACTATTTACAAATCACTTCGATTTTTACACAAACGTAGATAATCTTAAACTGGAACTTATTTACTTAATCAAATTTCGTTCGCGAAGATTCTAATCCCGTAAACAATCCCCGAACAGTTTTTAATCCTATTAAGTTCTAGGAGACAGTCGCAGGAGCGCACTTTTATTTTTTCAATTAGCAGCTTCGTACGTTTGCCACTAGATGACGCAACGTGATATTCAGTGACAGTATCTTTTGTTTTTTGTTTACTTGTTATAGGTTTGTTCGGACCTACAGTTCCGAACGGTTCTCTGATTGATGAGCTTGCGCAATAAAATTTTTACTGTTCGAAC